>PVIU01015303.1:0-48854 GCA_004026605.1 Ondatra zibethicus | reverse complement strand
TGTAACCCATTTCTTTCTGGCATTGCCCTAATAGCATGGCTCCTGACACTAAAGTGTTGGGAAGGGAGAGAATAGTGCAACAGTTAGCTGGGACCTTCTTCCCTCTTTTCTTCACTGGGGATTGAACTAAACAAAGACAGAGTGCTTATAGAGAATGATAACAAACACCAAGGATGTGCTGACCCCCAACGTTGCCGCCAGAAACTTGGTTTTCTGATCATTTACAGGGAGAGGAGGAAATATCTTGACACTTGGCTGAAGGAATTTGACTTCAGACACAAACATGGCCTCATGCAGCCCTCAGATTTTCACAGATGCTCGAATCCCTGCTAACTTAAGGAGAAATTAATGTGTTACTGGAATGTAGCACAACTATTTCTTTGTTTTCTCAGGCTGCTTCTAATCTACAGCAGCAGGAGTCATTAAAATGGAGCTCTGGAGCTTGGAATGTTTATTTGCTTGCCCTCTGGACAAGAAGTTGATTGACCTTGGAACTATAGAGCAAGTCCAAATTCCCTATGTATTGAAAACTTAGCAGAGTTTCCCAGAGTCTAAGAGAACAGAGGTGTGAGTCAGAGGCCATGCTTCCTAAGCTGGAGTGGCTCCTGGGACACAAGAGTGGGGAGAAGCAGATCTTTACTCTCACAACTGAAGACATTGAATCCAAGTACTGTGTCAACCAGTAGGAACAAACACTCAGGTCTTCAGCTGTGTCAGATGCTCGCAACATGTGTACCAGTTCTGAGGGGAGGAGGGGAATCAGTTTGAACATGTGCTTTTAAGAATTAAGCTATATGTAAGTACTTGAGTAAGCACAACAGTGAAATTACCACTCTGCAGCTCTCTTGGTCCTAATCACATTGAAATCCCCTCCCCCCATCATCTTCTCTTCTCCCCTTCCCACCCTCTTCTTTCTCTTTCCTCTCTTCTTTTCTTCTCTTCCTTGCACAACCATAAGCAATACTTATAAAATGATGGAAATGAGTTTGTTCTCACTCTTACTCAATTCCCTTTTCTTGAAGCTCACCCGTGTCTCATGGTTTTCCTTCCCAACTGGGACTATAGTGGGTGGTTCCCCCTTACCTTGCACACTAACTGCTGTGGATGTTACAGGTTGAGATAAAAGGTTTCAGCCACATACTGTCTGGGTTTGGTCCTAAGCTCTCCCCTAAATGCCAACTCTAATATCTGGAAGAGTTATGAATATCTTAGTGTTTCTAGTTCCTTCTCTACCAATGGAGAAAGCAATAGCCAACACGGCAGACATTCCTTGTATGAATTGGAGCTCCCAATCTACAACACATTTGCAAAAGTGACAGAGGTGCAGCCAGCCTTGTATATACTTGTCAATAGAGTTATTATTACTACTTGCAGCATGAAGGTTAAGTGGCTGCCCAATGTCCCTTGTCTTCTGTGGTCAAGATTTGAAAACACCAGGCTGTAAGGTAGCCTAGCAATATAGCTCTTACCTAGAATGCTCAAGGGCCTGAAATCTGTCCTCAGCACTCTCTGGATGAATGAATAAAAATATTAGCATAAAAGTGAAAATTTTGCAGGAAATTAAGCAAAAACATAGACTATGTCCTATTGTCACTTAAATAAGAACCACTTTTTTGCTGGACATGGTGACTTATCCCTGTTATCTTGGCACTTGGGGTCAGAGACATGAGGATTGCTGAAAGTTCAAGGCTAATCAATACAATAAGTGAGTTACTAGGATGGAGAGTGATGCATGCTCTCCAAAATGATAAAAATATACTCATATAAAAATGTAATCTATATACTCATCATGGCACATCTACACATTAGAGTGCTACTCAGCAGTAAAAAATAATAACATCTTGAATTTTGCATGCAAATGGAAAGAATTAGAAAACATCCTGAGTGAGGTAACCCAGGCCCCAAAATAATGTATATGGTATGTACTCACTCATAAGTGGATACTAGTCATAAACAAAGGGCAATGAGCCTATAGTTCAGGATCCTAGAGATACTAAGTAATAAGGTGAACCCAAAGAAAAACATATATAGACCCACCTGGAAATTGGAATCAGGCAAAAAATTGGGAGCAGGGGGGCAGGAGGTAGAAGGAAGGGGAGAAGGGGGGTTGAGGAGAACTTGAGGGAATGGGATAGTCGAGATGGAGGAAGGACAGATATGAGAGCAAGGAAAGAGATATCTTGATTGAGGGAGCCATTATGGAGTTAGCAAGAAACCTGGATCTAGAAAAATGCCCAAGAACCCACAAGGATGACCTCAGCTAAGTCCCTAAGTAATAGAGGAGAGGGTGTCTGAACTGACCTTACCCTGTAGTCAGACTGATGATTATCTTAATTATCACCATAGAACCTTCATCCAACAACAGATGGGAACAGAGGCAGTGACCCACATCAGAGCACTGGACTGAGCTCCCAAGATCCAGTTGAAAAGTGGAAGGAGTGAGAGTATGAGCAAGGAATTCAAGACCATGAGGGGGTCATCCACTGAGACAGTTTGCTTGAGCTAATAGGAGCTCACCAACTCCAACTGGACTGGGAGTGAACGAGCATGGAAACAACCAAGCCACTCTGAAGGGGGTTGACAGCTGGGGCAGACTGAGGGGCCACTGATAGTGACACTGGGATGTGTCTCTACTTGCATATACCGGCTTCAAGGGACCCTATTCTCTTTGGATGTAAACCTTGCTTAACCTAGACATAGTAGGAAGGGCCTTGGACTTTCACAGGGCGGAGTGCATGGCACTCCCTTAGGGTTGGTGGGGTCGGGTGGGAGGGTCTGTGAAGGGAGAGGGGGTGGAGTGGGAGGAGAGGAGGGAGTAGGAATTTGGATTGGTATATTTTAAGTAATAATAATAAAAAATAAATAAAAATAAAAACAAAAAATGTAATCTATATACTCAATAACATAATCCATATATTCATCTAACAATGTAATCTATATACTCATATAATAATGCAATCTACATACTCATTTTCTATAATGTAATCTATATATTCATCTTATATAAGCATGTATATATATATATGATACTTATATAAGTATTTTTTAAAGAATGAAATCTAAACTTTGAATGTAGCCAATGACACAAAACATTCTGAAAGGCCTTATCCACTAAATGCCAAGTGAATCACCATCTCTCCAACAATAAAAATGAACTCTTTGATAACCCTAGTTGATTTGGGATCTACTCTGTCACACTTTGGCAAGGAAAACTTATGACTTCATTCCTTCCCACCCACCTCTCCAGGCAGCATCTCCAGGGGTCAGGCTTAGCTGACTGATGAGCTCTGCAAGGGCCCCAAGGGTATAGCTGCCTCTGTAACAGGTCTGGCCTGGTTCCTGGAATTTCCAGACTCCAAGTCTCTATCCTAGGTGAAATGTATAAAATCATGCATGGTGGTAGTGCATGGCTACAATCCCAGCACTCAGAAGGTAAGGACAGGAGGATCAGAAGTTCAAGGCCATCCTCTGCTACATAGAAATTTTAAAACCAAACTGGGCTATTTGTGAAATTCTGTCCCCCCAGAAATGTTTATGTACTACCTAGGAGGGAGAAAACAGAATAAACCATTAATAGCATAACTTAGCTAATCAGGTTGGTAGTTACAATGAATCTTTAGAATAAACGAAACAAGTCTTTAAGATCAAGTACCTCACCTCACGTAGAAAAAAAAAAGCCAGGCAGTGATGGCATTGGGGAGGCAGGTAGATTTCAGAGTTCGAGGCCAGTCTGGTTACAGGGCAAGTTTCATGGTAGCGAGGGCTGCACAGAGAACCCAACCCTTTCTCAAAAAAACAAACTGAAAGAAAACACAAGTAAAAGCAAAACAAAAAAATAACAATTTAATAATATCATAATAAAATGACATTTGCTTCTATCTCATTTGCATTTTTACACTTCAGTCTTATTACTTTAAGGATGGCATAAGGTTTAATGATCATCAAGTCTCCTTGTCTAGTCTTATTATATTTTATACTTATTCAGTTTTATACTTATTATAATCCTGTTACTTTACTAATTTTGGTTAGCTTTGATGATGCCTACCTGGATATAGGAAAAGTTTAACAGTTTTCATGGCTCAACCATGCTCTAAAGCAGTGGTTCCCAACCTTCCTAATGCTGTGACTCTTTAGCCCAGTTCCTCAGGTTGTGGTAATCCCAACCATAAAATTATTTCATTGATACTTGATAACTGTAATTCTGCTACTGTTATGAATCATAATATCTGATATGCAGGATACCTGTGAAAGGATTGGTCAACCCCAAGGGGTTCTTGACGCACAGGTTGTGAATCACTGCTCTACTGATGTCCGTGTGACTTGTGAGTACCGGAAAGGGATTGTCAAGTTGTGTAAGATGGTGTGATACTGTAGCTTGATAGGACGTAACTACTCTCTGGAACCAGTTTTAATTGACCTTTTCATGGATTGATCCAAAACACACAAAAAAGCAGCTTTCCCGCTGTGGTCTGAAGGTAGATGTCTGTCCCTAAATCCACCTAGAGCAGGACCACTTGTCTGTATTGAGGCTTGTGAGAGCAAATAGCAGAGGCTTTATGAATTTGATTTAGACGCCACAAAACTGGGTGGATACTGAAAGAAATAGCAATAAGGAAGCTAGGCACTGGCAGATGGATTGACAGAGTCAAATTTCCAAGCCCTTTCTCGAGCCCACTTCAGCTGAAAATAGGCTCCCCCAAACTTGTAGGCATTTAGGAAGTGGCTTTCTTTGATTCCCCCTCCAGGCCACATGGATGGCCACAATGTCTTTGTCATTATCCTTCCATTTTTAGCCCCTCTCTTCATCACCAGACCCCTCTTCCTAAAACTGTTTCTTAAAATCAGATCTGTATCCCTGCGGCCTCAAACTCTTCCTCATTCTTGGACTCCATTTCTCACATTGTGAAGAGGAATTAGAGATTGTCTTTCTGTGAGAGATCCCAGGAGAGTCTACATGCCCCAGTGCCTAGGAGAGCCACTGTCCCAACTCACAGGTCTGTTCACAACACTCTTCCCAAGTTTGGCTGCTCTCCTCTCTTCACAGACAAAATCCAGTCCCCTCGGCTGTGTGCCAAAGTGCTACAATCTGGCACCTTTTCTTCCCAGGCGCTCTAGACATTCACATCTTGCTGATCCTTTGCTCCAGTCTAAATGGCGTGGCTCCTTCCCCCAAGTATAGACCTTCCAAAATGAATCTGAACAAAAGTTTGCCAGGTATCACTGTCTCTAATACTCTATGGAAAAAATCTCCAATAGGCTGATTGTCATCCTAATAGAGCTTTAGCAAACACTCACACTTTGGCCAGTAAGAAACAAGTGTCAATCACTTGGAGCAACAAGTAGAGTTTCCTACTCAGATTGAGTCAGTACAAAGCTGAGAAAGTCTACGTAGGATGTCACAGTTTGAGGGGCTGGAACCTCCAGTGGGTATGGAAACAACTGGAAGTTTGATCATCATTTCAACTTTGAGACACATAGTTTGGACTTCATGTCATAGTTGTTGTGCACGCCAGTGAGGAAAGTCATCCTGGTTATGAGATTTTTTTTAGAAAAAAATCATCTCTGGACTATGCACCTATGTTTATCATCTACTAACCTGGTTCTTGTCTTGTGGACCATTCAGTAGCCATGTGATAATAAATAATTTCCTATGAGGCTAGCCCAGTCCTAAAAGGCTGAGAGGGGATCTCAGAAAATGCTTATCAAGCAGTGTTTCCAAAGCCAAATATTGTGGCTCACACTGTTAATCCCAGCACTTAAGAAGCTGAGGTAGGAGGATTTCTGCAAGGCTTGTTCTACATATGTAGACTTTTGCCTCAAGACCAGCTAAACAAACAAACAGATTCCTAGCTGTGTGCCTTTCCCAAAAGCAAGATCCTTTCTGAACTGCCAGGATGAAGACAGCAGCTGTGCAAGAGTCTTTGTCCTTCGCTGGAGGGTGCTTGGTGGGTCCTACACTTGGGTGGAAGTTTCTGAATGCATGGGACCAGAGACAACTACAACTACAACCCCATTCCTCCATAGGAAAACAGTTATTCATTGCAGACACCCCAAGGTCCCTATCAGGAGATTAGGAGCTCAATTTTGACTGTTCATTCTGGCCAGACAGGAAGAGCTCACCTCTCAAAGAGGCTGATAAGCATCAAATACCCACTGTATAACCATGCTCTACTTGCATCTTCATATAATGCTTCATATATATACTTACTGAAAATTTGTCACATCTCAGGCACTCTATGAAGTCCTTTATACACACAGCTTCACTTAATAATCAGAACCACCTTGTGAAGCAGTAAAAGTTACTTTTCACATCTTATACAGGAGTGTGACTAGGCCCAGGAACACTTAATTCATTAAACCACAACTTGGTATCAAACCAAATTCTAAATCCAAAGCTCCCTCTCATTCGGTTATGTGTTATTTAAAGCGTTTTTCTTATGGGACTTTTCAAATTTCTACAGATGCAGAGGTGCACCAGGAATGCCCATTTCTCCATCACTCAGTGTCAGTGTTATCAGTCTTTGCTTGAATTTAATTCCCTTGCTATTGCACCTAATCCAAGCAAATTCTTCTCTAAAAAAAATTAATAAATAAGATATATGATATTCTCATAATATATGAAAGCAAGGTGAAGTTCTGGGAGGTATATTTGGGGGCCAAAGAAACAATATGTTTTTCTTCTTTATTTGTTTAAAAATCCTTGAAAGCTTGGACCACCTGCCTCTGCCTCTAAAGTGCTGGCATTAAAGGTGTACATGACCATACAACCACAGGTACTAGATCTGGTAGCCACACGATTAGGAGTGAGAACCCTGGGTTTCACAGCCAGGGCGATCAACTCCAAGGCCTTATCTGTACCCTATCTGGATTTCTCTTCTGTAATTGAAGCTAAAGCACAGTAGTTTGGGGTGGAGGACCATGGAACTCCTAAGGTAGTCAGCATGGGAAACCAGTCCTGGATGATTTAATAAATTAACACTGGGCTCTTTTCCAATTAGGTATACTCATAAAGTAACCAGTTTTCCTGAGGTTCTTTGAACTTCGCACTCCTCATCACCTGCCCCTGGTCCCAGGCATACCTATTCCACACTGGTGGAAAGGAGCAGCCTGAGGTCTTTATCATTGAAGAAACAAAAGGTAATTCTAACCCTTGAACTCAATGTGATTGGTCCATAAATATACTTTAAGATCTTGCATATGGAAGTGAAAACACTTGGCTCTTGCTGCTGGGGAGATGGCTCTGCGGTTAAGCACTGCTTTTGCAGAGAATCTCGGTTTAGTTTCCTTGACCCACATCAGGCTCTAGCCTCTTCTTGGCTAACTCTCACATCTTGATTCAGCCCATTTCTAATAATCTGGATTCACCACAAGGATGTGGCTTACCGGTATGAGTCTAACCATTGTCCATCTTGGGCCGGAGAAACATGGTGTCTGCCACACTTCCCTTCCTCCCGGCATTCCATCCTGTCTACTCCGCCTACCTGATTTCTGCCCTATCAAAAGGCCAAGGCAGTCTCTTTATTCAACCAATGAAAGCAACAGAAATACAGAAGGACCTTCTACACCATTACCCCTTTTTCTGTTTAAACAAAAAAGAAAGGCTTTCATTTTAACATAGTAAAATTACATATAACAAAACAGTTATCAAGCAAGAATTACAGTTACCATATTTAGATCTATTTTATCTTTTATCATAACAATGGAAAACTGTAACTATAACTATCTATCTATTCTTCAAATCCATCAAAGACTCCAGAAGGATATAATATTACCTAAGTGAACAAGAAGTAAGAAAATTCCAAAACTCTAGAAATGACAGAGACATCTCACTGCCTGGACAGTCACCCAAAGTTCCTTTGTACCATTGGGCATCCATCTTCAGCTTACAGGCCCATAGTATCCAGCAGACTTTTCCATGAAGCAGGAAATTTAAAGACAGTTTAGTCACTTTCTTCTGTATCCTGCAGAATGTCTCGCAGACTCTTCCATGAATTAGGAACCCCATCTCACCTTTAGGCAAGTTCAGCAGTCCTCTCTCTGCGGGTTCTCCATGTCCAGTTTATGCAGTCCAGGCAAGAGCAGTTTCTTGCCCAAATGGCTAGCAAACTCCATAAGGAGCCTCTTTGATGCCCATCTTCATCAGGAAGTAGCTTGGTGCTTCCAGGAGCAGATGTGTCTCATTGTCATGAAAAGCCCTAAGTTATTAAAATGTTAAATGCCATTTTCTATAGTCTTTGAAAGATATGAAGAATGCCTATCTGAAATATAACTATGCACATCTAGAAAATCTAACTAACATGACTACAAACTTGACTATATAAATGATTATCCATTAACAACCTATATTTCCTAACTATATATTACATTTTTTCATAATACCTTAATCAAGATCAGAACAAAATTGACCTTAAATTTCTATCAACAAACAAGATTTATACCAATGTAAATTATTCATATCTATATCGTCTCCCCTTTTAAATGTAAAAAGAACATTTATAAACAGTATTTTGGAATATGGGCACAGTTTTTTTTTCTCCAAACTTCTTCCTGCTGTATGGGGGTACTGTTAATCAGGTCTTTCATGGTGTATCCTGTATGCTAGATTCATTTCAGTTGGCAGTTGAGCAAAGTAAGTTTTTGAGGGTGTTTATGGCAATGTTTCAGGAGGGTGTGGTCTATCATACCATATTGGTCTAGAAGCAATACACAGGGTCTCATCTTCTGTGAAAACAAAAGAAGAACCTCCTTTCCAAAGCACTATATCCTTAGACCCAAATTTGGAAGTCATGATACCTTTAGAACATATATGTTGGTTTAGTTTGGCAGCCCATACAATAAAAACTCTGTATTTAGCTCCTTCACAGTCAAAAAATTTAAAGAAAACACAATAAAATACATAATCCAGACATTCTGTGAATTTTCCATTTTTATGTGTCTTATTTTTATTTCTTTTAATCTATACCTATCCGTAGTCTGTCTCTTTAAAGACGTTACCCTTTTTTTAAGCGTCTCTCTATATTCTTTTTCTTTTCTCTCCCAAGCCTACGTACAGCCATCCAACACTGTGACCCATTTAGAGGTTTTTTATGTCTGAATCTGTCCTATTGTGAATCTGCAATTCTCTAATATCCAGGAGCATTTCTTAAAATGCTAAGCACTTCTTAAAAACTTAAGTTGCGCCATGTAGGAGAAATATGGTACTGCCTGTTTCCTGACCAGTCTAAACCTTAACTGCGCTGTTATTATGATAATTATGACAGCTCCTGCCTGAGATCAGCACTGTTCAGCGTGGCGGAGCTGCTTGTGCCTCTGAGTCACTTGAGCCACTGAGCTGTGCAGAGTTCCAGGCACACAACAGTTCACAGTGCCATCAAGCAAGCTGTAGCACTTTAGTCAGAAACCCCATCCAAATAATCTGTCTCCAGTGGGAGCCAGAAATGGTTCCGGCAGCATAGCCCAGAAAGCCGGCATTTTAAAACCGCCGCAGCTTTTTTATTGTTGTGTCTGCTGAGTGAGGAAATTTTCTCTGCGGCACCCTGCTAGCAAACAGCAAAAACTCTGTTAAACTCTGTGTTCTTTTTGAAGCTCTCTCAGATTTTACATGGAGTCAGTCAACCACGTTGGGCAGCCAATTGTAGTAGGAAGGAGCACGCTGTGTTCCCGGCACCTGGTTAGCTTATACCCGAAATAATTACACAGAAACTGTATTAGTTAAATGACTGCCTGACCCATAAGCTCCAGCCTCTTCTTGGCTAACTCTCACATCTTGATTCAGCCCATTTCTAATAATCTGTATTCACCACAAGGATGTGACTTACCGGTATGAGTCTAACCAGTGTCCATCTTGGGCTGGAGAAGCATGGCATCTACCACACTTCCCTTCCTTCCAGCATTTCATCCTGTCTACTACATCTACCTGATTTCTGCCCTATCAAAAGGCCAAGGCAGTCTCTTTATTCAACCAATGAAAGCAACAGAAATACAGAAGGACCTTCTACACCACACACACACACACACACACACACACACACACACGCAAATGGACATTTGCTTCTATCACACACACACACACACACACACACACACACACGCAAATGGACATTTGCTTCTATCACACACACACACACACACACACATACACACACACACACGCAAATGGACATTTGCTTCTATCTCATTTGCATTTTACATTGCAGCCTTGGTGTGGAAAGTCCTTCTGTCTATGTGTTGCTTTTATTGGTTAATGAATTAAGAATCTGTTTCAGCCAGTGACTTAGAAGAATAGAGCTAGGCAGGAAAAACAAAACTGAATGCAGTGAGAAAGAAGGCAGAGTCAGGGAGATGCCATGTAGCCGCCAGAGGGGAAAGATGCAAGTTGTCAGCTGGAACCTTGCTGGTAGGCCACAAGCCTCATGGTAAAATATAAAATAATGAAAATGGGTTAATTCTAGATGTAGGAGCTAGCTATGAATATACGTAAGTGATTGGCCAAGCAGTGATTTAAATAATATAGTTTCTGTGTGATTATTTCAGGAATCTGGGCGGACAGGAGATGAACAAGCAGCCTCCTACAACACAGCCTTGTTGCTTTAAGGATACATTATAGAATTTTCACACATTATTTATCATTTTATCTTGTTTTGATTTCTATCCCTCAATGGCCTTCCTTTGTGCCCCATGCCCCTTCTCCCAGTTGCCTTCCTTACGTAGCTCCTCTGCCGTTTCATATATACTGCATTTCTTATTAGAGTTCATCCCTACTCACCATGTATACACTGCCTTCCAGGGCACTGAAGAAGGCATGTGCTCTGCCTGCATTATGGATGAGAGATATCTGGAGCAGCAACATTCTTTTGAAAAGCGTTGCTGAAGCTCCTTTCACCTCTAACACCATCATTGCACACATGGTTCATTTTCACTTGCCTGCATCACTTTACAGGTTTACTTTGAGGACGTCAGAGGGCAAATGACAGAACTGAGACTCAGCCCCCACAGCTCTCGAGTTCTCCTGAGTGCACACAGCATTTCCCTAACTGTTAATAAGCAGATTGTTAGCATGTCTACTTTCCCTTTTGACCCGCTGTTCCATTGTCTTTAGCCAAAAGCAAACACTTTTCTCAGCTTCTTACTACAAGAGTGTAGGGGTCAGTAGGGCACAGTGTCTGGAGTCATTATCCTGGCCCTACCCACTTATCTTCTGTGTGATCTGGGATTAAATGACCAATCTTTAATGTCCTCACTTCCAACTTGAAGTTATAATAGCATTTATTCCATAGATTTGTCATGATCAATAAAGGAGCTAAAGCATGCAGAGCACTTTTCCATTTTGAAAAATATTTTATTGTGTATGTTTGATATTATTTGCAAAAACTACATGAAAAGCTTTTACATAGTTTGATAAAAGGTGTTTTCTTTCACGCTAACTCACAAATAAATCATCCCTGTGGATTTCGACTAAATGATACTCTCGTTCTCCTTCTCAACTACCAAGCAGATAAAATATGGATTACTTCTCACCAGGACTAAATTTCTAAGGATTCATTCATGCAACTTATTTTTTCCAGCTTTTTAAAGTTGATTTTTATTGTGCTCTACATTTTTCTCTGCTCCCCTCCCTGCCTCTCTCCTCCCCCCTTAAACCCTCTCCCAAGGTCCCTATGCTCCCAATTTACTCAGGAGATCTTGTCTTTTTATACTTCCCATGTAGATTAGATCTATGTATGTCTCTCTTAGGGTCCTCAGTGTTGTCTAAGTTCTCTGGGATTGTGATTTGTAGGATTGTTTTGTTTTGTTTTATGTTTAAAAACCACTTATGAGTGAGCACATGTGATAATTGTATTTCTGGGTCTGGGTTACCTCACTCAAAATGATGTTTTCTAGCTCCATCCATTTGCCTGCAAAATTCAAGATGTCGTTATTTTTTTCTGCTGTGTAGTACTCCATTGTGTAAATGTACAACATTTTCCTTATCCATTCTTCAGTCTAGGTGCACTGTTTTCCTTGGTAACGTTTTACACTCATTGTATTCAGATAAATCACCCAGTAGTCGAGCTCACCATACCTGGAAGAAATGTTTCTGCACAGTGTCCTTGAGGAAAACAGATTTATACCTTGTATTTGTAGTTCCAATTTTTTATTACATTTCTTTATTGGGAGTGGACATGAGTGCTATGATGTGTGCATGGAAGTCAGGGGACAACTTGCTGGAGTTAATTTTCTCTTTCCACCATGTGGTGCCCTGAGATTGAACATGCCCTGTCAAGTTGGTGACAAGCACCTTGACTTGCTGAAACATTTTACCAACCACTTGACCTTTCTTTTTCTTTCACCCTAACAACAATGACAGTGTTTATTCCCAACAATATAAGCCATTATTAGTATATAACAGATGCACACAGTATTCAATGCTCAGGACACCAGATACCTTGTGTGTGGGAAGGAGTATAGGCCATACCTATACACCAGCCATGCTCTCTGCTTTCTCTGTAACAGTCACAGTTTTCATTATTTTATCCAACTGTCAGCCCATGTTCCAGGCTTTGTACTAAAAGCTAATGTCATGTGTATTGTACTAAATGTTATCAATGTGTCATATATTTCATTTTAATCCCCAATGACATACATAACACAAATATTATAAACAAAGTCCACCTAATGAGTATATTTGAACATTAGCCTAATTTTTTAGTTTCACATCAAAGGGCCCTCAGGCTCTGAGAAAACCCCATGTCAACATTCCACTCCAGGCACCATCCCAAGGGTACCCTCTGAGATTCTACCCCTGTGCTCTTGTGTGTCACTTCACCTCTAATGATTGAGTACAAGCTGCATTTTGCTTTCTATTGCATTCCTTCTCTCTCACACACTGCCATTATTTAATGCTCTTGTATGCCCCCTCCCAATCACACACAACATACACAGCATACCCACACTGCTGTGTGGCTCTTTCAAAGGACGTTCCTTAAGGCATATGATATTAGACAGGAATTGAAACCCTAGGCTGATCTAAGGGGAGTTGTGTAGTAATGAGGCAAGCAGGCTGTGTTCCCAGCGCCTGGCTAGCTTAACCCCCAAAATAACCACACAGCAAATGTATTAATTAAATTACCACCTGGCCCATTATATCTAGCCTCTTCTTGGCCAACTCTCACATCCTGATCTAACCCATTTCTACCAATCTGTGTTCATCACGAGGTCGTGGCTTACTGGGAAAGATTCTAGCCAGTGTCAGTCTCAGGCAGGAGCTTCATGGTGTCTGCCACACTGTCCTTCTTCCCAGCATCCAGTTCGGTCTACTACACCTATCTAAGTTCTGCCCTATCAAAAGGCCAAGGCAGTTTCTTTATTCAACTAATGAAAGCAACACTTAGTCAGAAGAGCCTCCTACATCATTTCCCCCCTTTCTGTTTAAACAAAAAAGGCTTTCATTTTAACATAGTAAAATTACATATAACAAAACAGTTATCAAGCAAGAATTACAGTTACAATATTTAGATCTATTTTATCTTTTATCATAATAATGGAAAATTATAACTATAACTATCTATCTATTTTTCAACTCCATCAAAGACTCCAGAAGGATATAATATTACCTAAGTAAACAAGAAGTAAGCAACTTCCAAAACTCTAGAAATGACAGAGACATCTCGCTTTCTGGACAGTCCCCAAAGTTCCTTTGTACCGTTGGGGCATCCATCTTCAGCCTACAGGCCCATAGTATCCAGCAGACTTTTCCATGAAGCTGGAAGTTTCAAAGCCAGTTCAGTCACTTTCACTTGTATCCTGCAGAATATCTCACAGACTCTTTCATGAAGCAGGAACCCCAAGGACCATCTCACCTTTAGGCGAGTTCAGCAGTCATCTCTCTGTGGTACTGCATGTCCAGTGAAGCACTCCAGGCAAAAGCAGTTTCTTGCCCAAATGGCTAGAAAACTCCATAAGGAGCCTCTTTGATGCCCATCTGCCTCAGTAAGTAGCTTGGTGCTGCCAGAAGCAGACGTGTCTCATTGTCATGAAAAGCCCTAAGTTATTAAAATGTTAAATGCCATATTCTGTAGTCTTTGAAACATATAAAGAATGCCTATTTAACTGAAATACATCTATATATCTAGAAAATCTAACTAACGTGACTACAAACTTGACTATTATAGATGACTATCTATTAACCTATATTTCTTAATTATACATTACCATTTTTAAATGAACTACACAATCACAATACCTTAATCAAGATCAGAAATACATATATAACAAAATTGACCTTAAACTTGTATCAATAAATCAAGATTTATACCAATGCAAATTATTCATATCTATATCATATCCCCCTTTAAATGTAAAAGAACATTTATAAACAATATTTGGGAATATGGGCATAGTTTTTTCTCTCCAAACTTCTTCCTGCTGTATGGGGGCGCTGTTAATCAGGTCTTTCATGGTGTATCCTGTATGCTAGGCTCATTTTAGTCAGCAGTTGAGCAAAGTAAGTTTTTGAGGGTGTTTATGGCAATGTTTCAGGAGGGTGTGGTCTACCATACCATATTGGTCTAGAAGCAATACACAGGGTCTCATCTTCTGTGAAAACAAAAGAAGAACCTCTTTTCCAAAGCATCATATCCTTAGACCCAAATTCTAAAGTCAAGATATCTTTATAACATATATGTTGGTTTAGCTCAGCAGACCACACAATGAAATGTCTCTCTGTATTTAGCTCCTTCACAGTCAAAAAATTTAAAGAAAACACAATAATATATAGAATCCAGACTCTCTGTGAATTTTCCAATTTTACATGGCTTATTTTTTTACTCTATGACTATCTGTACTCTGTCTTTTTAAAGACTTTACCCTTTTTTTAAAGCATCTCTCTATACTCTTTATTTCTTTTCTCTTTTAAGCCTACTACGTACCTTTATTCAACAGTGTGAATAGAGGTCTTTTATGTCTGAATCTGTCCTATTGTGAATCTGTAATTCTTTACTATCCAGGAGCACTTCTTAAAATGCTAAGCACTTCTTAAAAACTTAAGTAGAGATACCATGTAGGGGTAATATGGTACCACCTGTTTCCTGCCCAGTCTAAACCTTAACTGCACTGTTATTATGATAATTACAATAGTTCCTGCCTGAGATCAGCACAGTTCAGCATGGTGGAGCCGCTCCTGCCTCAGAGCCGTTTGGTGCCCCTCAGCTGTGCACAGTTCCAGACATACAGCAGTCCACATTGCCATCAAGCAAGTCGTAGCACTTTACTCACAAAACCCCATCCAAATTCTCTGTCTCCCACAAGAACCAGAGATTGTGCTGGCAGAAAGCTGGCATTTTAAAACAGCTGTGCCTTTTTTTTTCACTACAGCTGAATCAGGAAAATCTCTCTTAAATCAGCTGCGGCAAGCCGCCAGCAAACAGCAAGACACTGTGTTAAACTCTGTATTTTTTTTTTTTAGTCTAGAATTTCTTTTTAAGCCCTCTTAGGTTTTATGTGGAGTTAGTAGACCATGTTGGAGCACCAATCTGTAGTAATGAGGTGAGTGGGCTGCGTTCCTGGCGCCTGGCTAGCTTAACCCCCAAAATAACCACACAGAAAATGTACTAATTAAGTTACCGCCTGGCCCATTATATCTAGCCTCTTCTTGGCCAACTCTCACATCCTGATCTAACCCATTTCTACCAATCTGTGTTCATCACAAGGTCGTGGCTTACTGGGAAAGATTCTAACCAGCATCAGTCTCAGGCAGGAGCTTCATGGCATCTGCCACACTGCCCTTCTTCTCAGAATTCCATTCTGTCTACTCTGCCTACCTGATTTCTGCCCTATCAAAAGGCCAAGGCAGTTTCTTTATTCACCAGTGAAAGAAACACAAATACAGAAGAACCTCCTACACCAGAGTTGAAACTTTCCATTCTGTGGAGAAGCTCCCCAAGCTTAGAAATTAAATAACTCAGTCACTTCAGAAAGTCCCAGAACCTGACTTCCTCCCTTCTCAAGGGTATGTAAGCTGTAAGGACTGCCGAGAGACACTTCTGGACAATCTAAGGTGCCCGGAAGACCCTTAGAGCTGCCTGGAAAAGGGAGATCAACCAAGCTGCCTAAAAGAAATAGACAAGTTGAGTCACCCAAAAGAAGTGGAAAGCAGCTGAGCTGCCTCGAGGAGGCTTAAGCCACTCCATCTTCCTGAAAAAGACTCTCCAACCTGTTGAGAAGTCTGCAGGCTGTTCAGTGTGCTCCAGGTTTCCAGCTTTCATGAGCTGTCACTGGTGATGGGGTGAGCTTTGGTGATGCAGAGGAAGGTAGAAAGGAAGGTAACAGAAAGAACATCTTCAGGGTGTGAAAGGAAGGCAGCCTCAGGAAGTGACATTTAAACTGAAACACAAAATGATGAAGAGGTGGTGAATATGCAAAAAGGCAACCTGTCAGGGGAGAAAGGAAACACATTTTATGTGCAGAGCAAATGTTTGTTGAAAGAATTAAAGAATTGGTGTTAGGCTCTTAAAAGACTTATTCTGCCAAAAGGCTTTTGTTGTGAAGGGTTGGTTACTTGCAATGGAGCTGTCACCCCTTATATCCATGTTTTCTACTTTGGGTTTTCCTCCCTCAGCAGTCAGGGACTCCAATCAGTCTTTTAGGCAGTAGCTTTGCGGTTATAGCAAGTGCTTTCAGCAGAGGGCGCCCCAAGTCAATCATTCTGTCATCCAATTTCCTGATAAGTCCAGAAGTGCAGGTGAGTTGGCTGCTTGGCAATTCAGCAACTCCTCCCTAGGAGCTTTCTTCCAGCTACAAGCAGCCTGTCACAAGACTGGCTAAGACCTTAGCCTACCTGGCTTTCAGATACTTTGGAAATTTTGAGTGTGGTAGGTGTAGCCATTGTTGCAAGGTAGGGTGATTTTAGTCATTTCTATACAGCTGAGCCTAAGATGCATGGTCAAGAAGAGCATGTGCCCATCTGTTCTTGGAGCTTTTCTTACAAATCTTACCACCATGGGTTGCCTTAAATTTTGTTTGTGTGTTCCTGCCTAATTTCTCTTGATGAACTATAAATGTATTGTTTTGGCTTGCCCGAAGCAGCCCCTTGAGATGTGTGTTGGGTTAAATTTTTCCTGTGGAAAAATTGAGTAGGGTTTTCATCACTGCATTATATTTCTGACAAAACTTCACAGAGGTCAAAGGTAGCTTACAGGTTGGTCTGTGTTCTTTGTATGAGGCCCATCAGTAATGTAGCAGAAGAACAAAACATAGATCTAGCTATAAAGACATTGTGGAGCGGAGAATATTTGTGTCTGGGATTTGACAGCACACATCATGGGAGCTGGTAAACAATCTCTGTAACTAGTTGCTTGGTATCACATGCTCAAGTTTGAAATGTATGTATGATCGAGAAGAGAAGATGGGCATGAATTCGTAGCAATCAAGTGCGTGCCATAGAACCCAGAAAGACAGATTCAAATACCAGAAATAGAAAGCTCTGTATGATAAATGGAAAGGTTGATCGGTCACAGGCTCAGAGCAACAAGGTGAGCCAGCAGGTAAGTGCCAAAGTGTGCGCACTGCAAAGTGTCTGCAGCTTCCCGCTGCCTTCCAAATCTCCCATCTCAGCCAATTCGTTGATGAACCACTCTAATCAGGGTTAGGGATGTAGCTCAGTGGCAGAGTCCTTGCCTAGCATATGTAAGGCCAGGAGTTCCATCCGCACTACTTCATGACTAAAAAACAAACAAATCATTTTAACCAAAATGCACAGGAAATATACACAGTTTAGCCTAACTACTAGAATGCATTGCAAAGCCAGCACAAGGGCCATGACTTAGGCCTTACTCTTGGGAGCCACTACACTTTTAAAAGTTCTTTACTTGTTTAGGGTGTGAGCCAATGACCAGTTCTTATCAGCTTTTTCTAGGTGTGAGTTGAAATGTTTGATCGATCCAGCCTCAGTGTACTTGAGTGAAACTCTTTAAAATATGTCACACTGACATGCGTACTTGACATAATAATGTTATTTCTATTTGAAACAGTTAGGCTAAATTTTAATTTTGTTTAGTGTGTGTGTGTGTGTGTGTGTGTGTGTGTGTGTGTGTGTGCGCGCGCGCGCGCTGGGGATAAAGCCCGGGGCCTCACAGCATGGTAGAAACTCCTCTAGTTTGAGCTGCTTCCCAGTCCTGGTTGCTGTTGTTTTACTGAGCACCTTGGCTTGGGTGATTCTTACCGCTGAAACATCGCAGTAAACTTCAGGTGCTTCAACTCCTTTGGCACCAGAGCAGCTTCTTCAAGGAAAGTTTACAGCTGCTGTATGGTGCCTGTGATCTATCTAGAAGAGCGGCTCTCGACATGGGGGTCATGACCCCCGCATGGGGTCCCATGTCAGATGTTGACATTATGACTCCTAATAGCAGCAAAATTACAGTTCTAAAGTAGCAAGGAAATCATTTTATGGTTGGGGGGCAGCACAACATGAGGAGATGCATTAAAGGGTCTCAGCATTAGGAAGGTTGAGAACCACAGATCTAGGGAAATAGCAATTTTGTGAAATATTTGTCCTACATACCCCTTTAGCTGACTTTCAGGATTTTTCATTGAGTCTTAAATACAGCTAAATAGTTGAGGCATTGGAGCAGTTGTGAGTAAGTGTCACATGCTACACCTGTGGGTACTGGGCACGCATGCACACACACACTCAAACACACACACACACACGAGGAAGGATTGCAAAAGATCAACAGAGAAGAAAAATGGTGTGGAGACAGTGTTTGACAACACGCCCTTTCTTTTCTGATTTGGCAGCTGATAAGAGAGAAAAATACAAGTTAGTGGCCAACCTTTGCAAACTTTCAGCAGAGAGAAAAAGAATCTTGGCTGACAGTCCCATAGCAGAGAACTTGGCAGTTCATAGATATGGCCACACGGTGGTGCAGTGACTGTGCACTCCAGGGAAGGAATCTATGCCCTCTAAATATTCAGCACTTTTGCTTTTCCATATGGGACTGAAGCATCGAGAAGACAGCAAACATGGAAGAGAGCCAGAAATGTTGAGTATTGTGCTAAATATTGTCTACAGTGTTTAAGAATGAGGAAAATCTATTTACACTCATACTTGGTTCTGAAATTCTGGTGAAAACTACAGGGTATAGAATCTGTAAATGTCAGTTAATTATGACTTCTTTACTTCCTCACTTATACAGCAAGCTAGTAAATTGTGGGCCATATTGGTGCTTTTATACAGCACATTCTGTTCCAGTTGGATGTGCTCAGTGGCTGTGCAGTGGAATGGGACATAGATTCCCCCTTCTCTAACCATGAACATTTCTCTTGCAGCCTGGGTTATGAGGTTCATTTATTCTAGACCACACAAATCCTATATATATATATATAGCCCGGCAGCAGAAAATGGATTGCATATTTTCAAATAATTTGGGATGTCTTGTCTGTTTGGAGGGTAACAGGGCAGACATAGACAGATTCCTAGTACCACTTAACAGCATAATTATTGAAGGTAGGCATATGACCTGTAGGGCCTGGCTAAAATTTTAGTAAGGATAGGATGTCAAGGTAATTGCAAGCTAACTTTAAGTAATTGAGGGGAAAAAGGTAAATTCTGGCTTGACTTCAATTTATTCACTGGTTTGCTGTAATGAGGCGAGCGGGCCACGTCCCGCTGCCTGGCTAGCTTAACCCCTGAAATAACCACACAGAAACTGTATTAGTTAAATTACTGCCTGGCCCACTCTCACATCCTGATCTAACCCATTTCTACCAATCTGTGCAACACCACGAGGTCGTGGCTTACCGGGAAAGATCCTAACCAGCGTCAGTCTCAGGCAGGAGCTTCATGGCATCTGCCACTCTGCCCTTCTTCCCAGCATTCTGTTCTGTCTTCCCTGCCTATCTAAGTTCTGCCCTGTCAAAAGGCCAAGGCAGTTTCTTTATTCAACCAATGAAAGCAACACATAGACAGAAGAACCTCCTACATCACTGGTTAGAAAAATTAGTTGCTTTAACAGAGTGAACAGAACAAGAGGTCTAACTTTTTATATTTTTGGTCGCTTTTCTTCATGGAATGCCTTTGATAATGACAGTTTTATTGTTATAATACATAAAAGACAAATGGTGATGTACATGAGAATAGCTGCCATACAACAAAGGGTTAATGTCCACAAAAGCAAATAACTCATATACATCAGTAAGAAAAAGAGAAATAACTCAACGGCCAAATGAAAGTAATTAAGGAGCAATTGACAGGAAAATACAAGTAGCCAATTAACACTTGAAAATATGCTCAGTCACCCTAGCTATTTATAATAGGGAAGGGCAGAGCCAAATAAAGGCAGCCTCTCCTCCCTCTTAGATCAGAGAGAAAGAAACAATGAAAAGAAAATTAAAGTGTAAATGAGGGTTCTAGGTGGTGTAAAACCTTGATACTAAATTAGAATAGCAATTCTGGATAGAATTTTGTGGATTATAACAAAAATTCTGTGTTTGCTAAGAATTCAACTTTTAGGAATGTCTCCTCTCCTTTATAAATACTCAATACAT
Organism: Ondatra zibethicus; assembly: GCA_004026605.1. NCBI lineage: Eukaryota > Metazoa > Chordata > Mammalia > Rodentia > Cricetidae > Ondatra > Ondatra zibethicus. The sequence goes on along the minus strand of PVIU01015303.1, from coordinate 28,334 downwards.
GCCCATATTTGTGTATACAAATATATCCATCATGATATTGTTCATATGAGAAAAAGCCAATATAATTAGCTATGAACTAAATCATTCATGAATAAGCATGGGTTGTTAATACCACGCAACATGCCACCGACAAAAACAAAGCTGAAGTGCGTGTGCGGACATTAGGTGATATTGAGTATATGTAATTAGGTAAACGAGTGTGTATGTGTGTGCGTGCGTGTGTACAAATATACACATAAAAGAAAAAATCACCTGTAAACTGACAATACAATTCACTCTAAATCTGTGGTGGGTGTGTGGATTGTCAATGTGGAGGACCACGACTGCCTTTTGCTTTATAGCCCTCTTTTAGGGTTCATTCTTTTATTTTTATTTTTCATTGTGCATATTCACTGAATGAGGTTTTGTTATAGAAAGACATTTTCATACAAGTACACAATGTATGTTGAGCACCTTCCCTCCACACCTCCTTACCCTCCCTTCTCCCCACCTCTCCTGTTAGTCCCCTTTGTATGCTTCCCTTTATTTTCTCTTTTCCATATTTTAATAATGATCAGGTGTTAATGTATTACAAAACTTAAAAACCAAATTCACTTGAAAGATATTATTAGGTTTATAAAAGTAAAAGTTATAATTTCTCTTCTCAAAGCTTCAAATGTACCCAAATAATCCTTAATTACAAATGCACAAAGCTAAGACCTACATGAGGTAGAAATTTACAGCTATGTGCTCCTGATGCCTCTAAAGTTTGTTCTTTTCAGGCAAATTAAAGTGAATTCACTTTCATTAGAAGATTTTTTTTTTTTTTTGCTGGCAGCTAGCAGCTGGCAGCTGGCAGTCACTCTCCAAGGAATCATGTCAAAGGCTGGGGTGAGCAGCAAGAAAACTGACGAGAAAATTGTGTTTTCCTTTCCATCAGCCTCCTTTGTTGCCTTCACGGATTGAAGATTGTTTTGCACTTGGCTTTTCAGGTCCTTTCTCATTTTAGGGCTTTCCAAATCACATATATTTGCTGTTATGTACTTTTTTAGTGCTTGTCGTTAGAGCTCCGTGCTCTGGCTAGATTTGGACATTTGGAAAAAGCATTTCAGGTTGCTTTCCTGTACTCTAGGGAAATCGCAGCAGAGCCAACTCCATGTTTTGCTAACTATCCTCTCTTCTTCTTTCTTCTGAAGGACCACTAATGACAGAATCTATTTCCAAACCCATAAAATTGTCCTGTATTTCCCTATTGACCACCTGGGGGCTTTCTCTCCTGGCTTTTGGCTTGCTTAAAATCTTTTCACTCCTAAGTGACTTGTTCTTAAGAGTCTCCTGTATGTTCCTGTACCACAGCAGCATTCCATTAAGGTCCCATGCACACTCAGCCCTTAGCTATTGACCCTCACAGGAAAAGAAAACTCTAATAAAAACATGCCATGATGAATGATCCTCATTTCAGGTGATCACTAACCTTCTTTGTTGAGTGGTCGCCTTAAACATATTCCTAAGGCATATCTGGCCATTTGTAGCCCAGTGTACTGTTTTACAACAAGCGTCGCGATTGCTGCTCACACATCACCATCAGATTCTGACCCACAGTAGAATTTGTAAATGGCGTTGCAGCCTTCTCCAGTAGCTCCCGGGATCTGTTCATCCATAAGGAACTCCTTGCCAGAGGCCCCTCTGCCCTGCATCACTTATTTGCTCTCCGTCCTTAACTCCCCTGGTTCACATTTTGTCTGTATCTAGGAGGTGATGTATACTAAAGATTAGTCTTCTTTCCTATACATTTCTAAATCCACTTCCTTTTGCTTTGGGGGTTGAAGGATAAAATAGTTGCCATATTTAGTGCAATCTCATATCTCCACGTTAAAACTTTTTTCCTTTATTTTCCTGTAATTAGCAGGCATATTTATCTTTCACCTGCTGAAGCATCGATGAAAATATTAATTGGTGTCAGCCTTAGGCCACAGAACCCAGTGTGCATATCTCTCTCTCTCTCTCTCTCTCTGGTTCTTATTGAACTATCAAAACCGACTTTGTCAATATCATTCTCTAGCACCAATTGTGGCAGGTCTGAACCACATTTTTCTAGCTAGTTAATGAGTAGGTCATGGCCAAGAGCAGAATCAAAAGCCTTTCTAAAGTCAATACACATTATGTTGCACGGATCCCAAATCCATTAAGTTTGTCATATTTTACTAGCAGAAATGAGATTAGGTCAGCATGTGTTGTCCTTCCCTTTCCCCACCACTTTGATTGGGGAGTTTAAGAAAAAACAATCTCGTCTTCTGAGTGAATTGCCTTAGCCTTTTTATCTCTGCACTCTTCGAAAAAGGTTCAGAAGCTCTTCTCCCTTTGCAGAATCTAGAGATGATTCTCCGTGTATTTGGGGATGAAAGTTCCATGACATCATTCAGATGTTCAGCAGCAACTGATAGCATTCTGTATGAATTTTACGAAAGTTGAGTTTGCAGAGAGAGAGAGAGAGAGAGAGAGAGAGAGAGAGAGAGAGAGAGAGAGAGAGAGAGAGAGACAGGCTGGCATGGGCTTTTGAAACCTCAAAGCCCACTCCAGTGACATACTTCCTCCAACAAGACCATACCTGTTGACTTAGGTTTCTGTCCTGCCCAGCCCTACAGTCATTTAGTGCCAAAGAAATCACACAGAGGTGTACATCAATTATAAACTGATTTGCCTAGTATCTCAGGCTCTTCTTATTAACTCTTTCTTACGTTGTACATTAACCCATTATTCTTGTCTGTGCTAGCATGTGGCTGGGTACCTTATTTGGTGAGGCAGTCACATCTTGCTTCCTCCCTGTCTGGATCATGACTGCAGACTGTGTCCTCTTCCCAGAATTCTCCTGTTCTCATTGCCCCACATCTACTTCCTGTCTGGTCACCCCGCCTATACTTCCTGCCTGGCTACTGGCCAATCAGCATTTATTTAAAATATAATTGACAGGATACAGACCATTGTCCCACAGCACACACTTCCTAATCCTTTCAAGGAGTTCCACTCTTTGGTCAACTATATGAGCCTATTGGGAGTTATTTTTATTCAAAATACCATACTCATATTCTCCACTCCTTTCCCTTTCACCCCGTGAATAGTCTCCCTTTGCTTTCATGACACATATATGATGGAAAGAGAGAAAAGTCTAAAAACACAGATGTGGGTCATTGGTATATATTACATATATGTATATATATATATATATTGATGCCACAGAAAAAAAGTGACATTTTCTTTTATATTGTTTCTACTAAGATATATATTTGCCATATTTTAAAAGATTGGAGAAATATTCAGTGCCATCACCTTTTATACTTCCTGCTAATCTCTTTTATATATCTTTCTTATGATTTGTTTGATTTATATGATTTTGAGAATATACAGAATTCTGTACACTTTCAAAATTTCATTTTTATAACATTAACATTTTCTCTGCTGTGATCTGTTTTGAAGACTACATAGTAATAAATTGTAACTTTTTCCTTATTTAGTATTTAAGCTGTTTTGTTTCCAGTAATATAAATATCACTCTGTTTAGGGTCCTTAATGCATAAATCATTGCTGTGGTTTGAATGATGTGACCAAAATGAAAATACTGGAGCCAAGAATGTGAATGTCTTTAAAGTTCATACTATGTTTTCAAGACTAATTTCTGAGTTATATATGCTAAGCAACATCTCAGGGGATTCTGGAGAGACAGTCAGCAAGATGTATTTCTACAGATGCCTAAAAGTGTACCTGAATTTTCACTATTCAATTCATTCTTAGAATCATAGGGTGTTAAAGATGGAAAGGATTCTGAAAAATAGACAATATAATCTTTCATTATATAGTCAGAAACCCAAGGAAGTTGTGATTTACAAAAAGTCTAGGGAGTCTGAGAAAAAATATAGAAGTTTGCACATTTAGGAAAGGTGGCAGAATACTGAAAAACATGGATGTGGATAACTGGTTGCAGATCAGCTTTCCTTAATGATCTGTATTTATTACAAACTTAGAGAGTTGTTGAAAAATTTAGCAAAAATAACTCAGGTTATAGGTATATTTTAAGAAGGTGGGGTACATGGAGAAGACTGTGCACAAGAGTTAAGGAGACAGGCAGGGTGTAGACGGCCTGAGTGAAAGTCACAGAGCCAAAGGCTGTGGTTAAGAGGCAGCATCGATGGCTATAATGAGGATCTTGCCATGATCAGGAAGAAACTTGTATTAGCAAGTGGGGAATGCCTGGGAATATTTGGTCCAGGCTCCCTTAGCTGGATACTAACAATCCTAGCAAATGTTTATACAATACTTACTAAGGCATCTACACATCTGAAATCATTTAATCTTCATACATACTCAGTAGATGTCATCCTGACTTGACAAATGTAGAAACTCAGACCCAGTGAGTTCAATTAATTTTCCCAGGTTTACATAGTTAGTAAACATTGGTGTGATATTTGAACCCAAGTACTCTGCCAATGGGGCCTATATTCTTAATACCAATGTTTTGGTGTCTCATCAGTGGACAAAACACCAAAGCCCAGAGAAAAGAAGGAAGAGCTCTGCTTAAGATCACCTAGCAAGTTAGTATCACAGTTGATAGTGATTCTCTGCTTAGTGACCTTTCTATCCTTCTCACTGTAGCTTGTACATTTTGAGTATTAAATAGCTAGTGTAGAATCAAAGTGCTGATGGGTGACTAGCCAGAACAGATAGCTCCCCTAGAAAAGCTCTTATCTCTATTACTAAAGGCAAGAATCTTAGTAATTTGCATAAAGTAGAGAGGTATTCCCTGTTCCATGGCTTGACAGGACACAGGACACACGGCCACATTGGCGTAACTAGTAATGGTGTTGCTCACCGATACCTCTCTCTCTAACACCTGAGCCTGCGTTACTCTCTCGGTACAGTTTGTGCACCACTGTACCATGCAAGCCAGGCAAGGGCCTGGAGATTGAAAGAACACACAAGAGACCTGGGTCATTCAAAAGGAGATCAGCCGAATGCCGTTATTCAAACTTAGGAAAAACCTTAAATACCTAGCTGCTGCACAATGGAATACCCCCACCCCCAGGCAGGTGAGAAATTACCACGCCCAAGGTCTGGAGTCAATAATGCCCTATAGCTAATCACCAGGTTTGGCAGAGGGAGCACAGGAACGAACAGGAAACACTGGCTGGCCAGAAACTGTCCTCAAAATGAACCCCCCGGAGCAGGGGTAGATCCATGGGCCCTGCAACTCCCCTCTTCTCTCTTTGCTATAAAACGAATGAAGACTTTTCCCCTTCTTGCTACAGCATTGTTTCCAAACGTGATTGATATTTATCCATCTCTGGACACTCCCCACGTATGGCATCATGCCCATTTCACAGATAAGAAATCAATGATTAAAAAGTTCATTAGAGCCATAACAATGACAATGCACGATGACCTCAAAGTATAAACACATTGTGTATGCAAGACCCTTGCTGAGGATGCAAAAAGCCACAATGAATTTGGAGAACTGAAAGCTATCCAGAACTGCTGGTGGGCATCTGGGATGGTGGCAGGAAATGAGGCTAGAGGAATGTGCAAGATCCAAGTCCTACAAGCCTACTCTCTGTTTTTGGAATCTATAATTATCCCAAGAAAAGGAGTGAATAAGTAGAAGAAAGATGAGAAACAACAGTGATGTTGTGAAGTTTCTACAAAGAAATAATTCAGACTTACTGCAGTTTCTCTAGGTGACTCATTCATCAATGCAGATACTTGAATTGGGTTGAGCTCATTTTCCTTGGGTTTATCAAGTGGCTTTGATTACTTTGAACTGGCCTCCCACATGGAATTTTCTTTCTTATTTTATTTATTTTTAAATGATTTTATGTGTGCCTGCCTCAATGTGTGTACTTGTTCCCTCAGAGGTCAGTGGAAGGTGTCAGATCCCCTAGAACTAGAGTGACAGGTGCTTTTGGGCTGCCATGCAAGTGCTGGGAATTGAACCCATGTCCTCTGGAAGAGCAACAAGTACTCTTACCCATCTCCCCAGGCCCTTCTCGCATCCAATTTTGATTGAATTCAATACTTATGCTGCTGTTAAATGGACTGCTCAACAGTACAAAACCAACCATGCCTTTTCATCAACACAAATACTTCCATTGTTCCCAATTACTTTAGGAGAAAGTCTAAATTCCCAGGCATAACATTCAAAGGCTTGTGTGACTTGCATCTTGCTTATTCATTTTCTCCTTACCACTCTAGATGCCCACCAGTGGCACTGAGAGTCTTCCTTGGTGGCACACGCCTTTAGTCCCAACACTCTGGAGGCAGAGGCAGGTGGATCTCTGAGTCTGAAGCCAGTCTGGGCTACTGAGTGAGTTCCAAGACAGCCAGAGCTACATAGAAAAACCTTGTCTCAAAAACAAAACCAAAATGAAACAAAAACTATTAGCTATTATTGCTGTCCTTGGGAAAGAGGGAAAGTAGATATAATGTATTAATAACCTTGTTGCTACTACTGAATCCAAAAGGGAACAATCCAATGGCCACTCCCAATTAAGTCAGGTAAGGGATCCAAATGCCAGAGAACTATGGAGACCTTAGCAGGGAGGCAGTGATTTCATTCTCAATGGTCAGAAGCCAGGTGAGAGACTAAAAGCTTAGACTGGGAGTGGGGGTTCTTGCCTATAGTACACTAGGCCTTGGGTTTATTTAACCTTCAGCACCTCAAAAAAACTCAAGGCAAAAGAGGGGAAAAGCCACAAATAAGGCAGTTTAAATAGTGATCGTGGTCTTATTTATTTGGGGTGAGCAGTGCTGGAAACTCCACTTCCAAGTCCCAAATCTTAAACGGTACCCAGTCTTGAGAAGCAACTTCATCATTTCATTCTTTCTCAAAGAGGCCAAGCCAGTGAAAATCATGCTTTAGCCTTTGGCTCAGAGTTTGGAAACAGAAAACACCTCCAAAGGATTGGGAATAATATCTCAAAAGTATTACCTTTGAAAAAAAGAAAAGCATAGAAAGTTTAAAACATTATACATCCATTGTTAATATTTCTGCATTTATCCTTCTACATTTTCCCTATGCATATGCAATTTTCTTTACAAAATGAAAATTATACCATAAATACAGGGCTTAAAATAAATTTGATTTTCTTCAATTAAAAACACAGCTTGAATACTTTTTCATGCCATTAAGTTGTAATATAACCTAATTTTCGTAGTTGTCAAAATCTTCGGATTGTATAACCACAGAGCTTGGTGAGACGGAAGAGGGTGAAGTGCCCCCAGGGACCTGGTGTGCTTGTGCTGGGTCCTTGTAGATACTGCATCTATCAGGCTTTGAAAAATGATGCTATTAAAACCTGGCTGGAGCCTAAGTGGTTCTTGACAGCAGTCCCAGCGACGTGTGTGCCGAAGATGGGAGAACGACAGGTCCAAGGCCTGCCGGTACTAGAGTGAGTTCAAGGCCAGCCTCTGCAAATTTATGAGACTCCCCCTGCCTCAAAATGAAATTATGAAGAGGGCTTGAAATGCAGCTCAGCGGTAGAGCCCTTACCTCGTCCATGTGAAATCCTAGGTTTAATCCAAGCACCACAAAACAAAATAGAAAGAAAGTAAATAAACACCTGGAAGACTAGAACACTGAAAATGGTACAGTTGTGGCAGTGGTTTAAGTGAGAAACGTCCCCCATAGGCGCGTGTCTTTCAATGCTTGGTTCCCGGTTGGTGGTGCTGTTTGAAGGGGTTAGAGAGCCTTCTGGAGGTGCCGCCTTCCTAGGGGAAAGGGCAGGCCATGAGGATGTGTAGCCCTGCATTCTGTTTATTCTTTCAGCTTCCTGCTCAAGCCTCCTGCTCTCCTGCCTCCTCTGCAATTATCTCCTATTCCTCTGAAGAAGTATAAACAAAATTCCTTCCTTCAGGTTCTTGTGGTCATGGCATTTGGTCACTACAACCGAAAAGCAACGAATACAAATGTTATTTTTGTCACTATTTTTGTCTTTTGCACATCTTTCTATGTCAATATCTGTGGTGAACTGTGAAGCACAGAAGGACCACAGAGGCCCCAGCTGCCATGTTCAGAGATCCTCTGCCAAGTTTGAATTCCCTCCTAGACTAATTCGGTCGGGCTTCCATGGCAGCCTGAGACCATTCCCAATGTCTGGTTCTAGCCTTATTTTCTCTCACGTTGCTTCTCTTCAGTGAAATTCTTCCACACATAACCCTATCTTGGGAGTCTAGCAGGATCAACAGTAAGAGCAGGAACACAGAAGGGGCCCAGGTCAGAGTCTGCTGTAGATGTCTGTGTTCACTTTCACAGGGCCACAGGAGCAGCGGATCACCCCACAGCAATTCTGAAACACTCTGGATGCTGGTCCACCTATACTTAGCAGCAGCTATTAGGCCTAGTTATATTAAACCCACCTCTTGGAAACTGATGAGTAAGGCTATGTAGAAAAGAAAAGCATTTAAATTTGTAAATGTTCTCTATCTCTTACAGTCTATGAAGCTCCAAGACCAACTTTGTTGTATAGTTACATGGTAACCCTAATGATATGTAGCATGAGACAGCCTGCTTTTGGCCAAAGCTACTGCCCTCAGTAACAGCAATGGCCCTATTGATAATAATATTATGGACTAATATTTATCAATTTGTTCTAGGTACTATGCTAAGCCCCATACATGAATCACGATGTCCTTTGTAGAGTTCATTGTGTTTCTTTTCTTCAGGGAAGTTGTGTTTAGCGAAGGTCAAATAACTAATTAGTGGTAGCACTCAAAGTCAAATTAATCTAATTTTACAACATCTGTTCTTAGCTATAAGGGTCAGTACACCTGGAACACCATCAAGCCAGCTTTACTTTTGCCAATGGCGTGTCTAGGTCAGGACCTCAGCCTTTTCTTACTCCACTTGCTTATTCGGAAGCGACCCTCCCTAGCACTTTCTGCAAGGTTGGCAGTAGTGCTGAATAGGATAGAGTTGGATAAAGGATCTGGCATGAATTCTCATGCCAGAAAATTTGTGCCTAAGAAGACAGCAGGTGTGGTATAATCTTTTGTATCTAAATGGCAGAGAAACTGTCCATTTTTTCTTTATGTTTGAAGATGCCACGCTCATGAATTCAAGGAAACAATAAACACAGCAAAGAAATATAAATGGTATCTAATGGACTTCCCACAGTCTCATTACCAAGAAAAAGTCCGGGATAGCTTTGTCTTAGAAACAGTTCTCCTCAGTTCCATTAATATCAGACGTGACAACGTGATTGTCTTATTGCTGCCGTTCCTTTGTGGCAGTTGGAGTTCTTTTATGACCCATGGGACACACTCAAATTAGTATAAAGTCACTAGCTCCATGCCTGACATCAGCTTAGCCTGCACCCAGATGATGGGGGAAAAGCCATTAGCCAATCACATCAAGTTGGGGTATGGCCACTTGGACCCCAGGTAGAAAATTGAGAGAACACAGGTGTGCTCTCTCTCCATGCGGTGTCCGCTGGACGGATAGGACTTTGAACCTCCCACCCTTGTAGCGTGAGTTTCCCCCCTTTTCATTCATTAAAAATACCCGTTCCTATTGAGCTGGCTTGGTTATTTATTTGTGCCGACCTAATACATCTACACCCAGACACACACTGAGCATGATCTGAGTCAGCTAGGAAAATGCTAAGTGCCCGTTTAAGCACTCAGCCTACCCTGACAATGGGTATTATTTCATGCAGTCTTAGCACCAAGGCTATTACAGAGCTGGAGATGACCATCCTAATTTACCCAGTGCCAAACTGATGCTGCCTCTTTTCTTCCCGCTGCTACAGTGGCTGCTACTGCTCTACTCTTCTCTTTCATCTCAGCTTCTTTGATGTTGTTGTGTGGGAACCAAGTTGGAAAACTTCATTGAATTCCCTCCTGTTGACTCTGAAGTCAAGGGAGGCTAACATCTGGGAAGTCACACCAATGTCAATAAACCAGAAGGGTAAGTTTGCAGCATTCAAGGTGACAGACCGCAGCACCAGTGTTCAAGAGGTTCTACATTCTGAGCCCAATAACTGGACTGGGCTCTGGTGAACTTCTAAGAGATGGGAATATTTGGGCTTTTTTCCTAGTCTCTTATCAGGTACTTACATACTTCTTTTTCGTCTTTCCTCTTAGCCTCCCTTTCTTTCCTTCTTTTCTTTGCTTCATGGTGAGAGATAAACTCACCACGTAGCCTGAACTGGTGGAACTCATGAGCTTCCTGCTTCTACTACCAGAATGCTGTGATGACAGGCATAAGTCACTACACCTGGAATATTGTGTACCTGTCACCACTCATATACTTCTAAGCAAAGAAGGAAGAAGATGGAGAAAGTAGGAAATTCATGTTCACATCATCACCACTATTATTTGTTACATATTAGCGCCATGCCAAGCAGTGGTACAAATTATCACATATGGAGAGAAGTGCTCTAAGAGAAGTACCAGTCCCATCTTACATGCCATGGAGTTTGACTGTTAGAGTGACTTAATAATTCGCCCAAGTTCATACATACATAGTAAATGGGTAATCCAATGCCTCGCAACAGGAAAACCAAGTTCTGTTTGAGATTAAAATACACATAAATATAAAATAATTATAATAAAAAACAATTTACTTCATGAAATATTCTTGAAGAAGATGGAACTTCATAAAATTTGAAAATAAATATCTTATTTATTTCCAATGTGTGAGGCTTTTTGTTTTTGAGATTGTAATTTAGTTACAATGTTTCTCCCTTCCTTTTCCTCCCTCCAAATGCTCCTATATACTCCCCCTCACTCTCCTTATTTGCTCAATTGTTATTGAATGCATATATGTATTTATATGTACATATATGTCCCTAAATATAACCTATTGATTCCATATAAGTTTTAATATTTATTTTGTTCTCTACTTTTAGTTTGGCCAGACTTTTGTAAAGGAAACTGGACTATGTGGTTCTGACGACTGAAAATTGTTGAAGGATGAATCTTATAAAATGTTCTAACATCTGTGTTTGGAAAAATAAACATTTTTATTTGTTAGGAATCAAAGTCTTTCTCTTTTTGCAATTTTGTGAAACATATCATTTAAAAAATTTATACTCTTCTTTTTGCCTGTTCTCTGAATTATCGAGGGGCATTTTTTTTAAAAAAGAAATTCTACTATGGTTGAGCTTTTCTATTCCTTTTTTTATAGACTATTTGTTGCACATTTTAAAGACTATGGCATCAGTGAATACTAATTTGAAGCATTTCTAAGATTATAGTTATTATGCAGTAATCATCTTTAACAATATTTTAATAGTCACTGACTTGGCTAAATTACATTTCATTTCTTTAGCATGTTCGTGGCATGCATTATGTCTACATTTTTACTTTAACCTTTATCTTTTTGATGGCTCTGCTATAAACAACACTGAGATGGCCTCCTTTTTTTAACTAATCTACTCTGAGCATCTTTCTTGTTAGCTGAAGCTTTTAGTCCACTTATATTTCACGTAACTCACAATCTATTTGGATTTCTATACCCTGTATTATTTTGTGCTTTCTATTGCCTGACGGAGCTGTATTCTTTCCATTTGTGCCACTTGTTCCGTGCTTCTCTCATAATGACTTTAGATGGATTTCTCATTCCACTTTCCTCTCTGCCCAGCCGTACACAGCTCTCGTCATAGTTATCTTTGAAAAGGCAACATGCATGCTAAGCTATCAAAAATATTAATTGTTTCTTATTCTCTTGGCCAGTTACCAGACTTCAGAACAGGAACTTCATCTATTCCTCTCCGAATACAACTAGTTATCTGTATGGATTGACGGGTTGCAGTATTAATTATCCTTTTAACCCTACAAGGAACTATAATTATAGAAGCAGCATTAGATACCCCACCTTGGATGACTCTGTGCTTAATCTTCTGCCACACACATCTCAGCAGGGCATGGAAACTGGAATGGTGATTTCCCCAGGTTCAATAAGCGTTCTCATAGTTCAGTAGAACCGTAGCTCCTCAACTAGGCCTAGAGCTGAGGTCCAACCTTTACTCACATTCTGGTATGATAGCAATAACTTTGTGTTCATTCTGATATGACTGCGAAGATGTTTTGAATATTTCATTGAAATATTTTAATTTAGTTCAATGTTTTTAAGGTAAGAGAGTCTTTTAAGAAACCACCAAAATTAGTCTGCCCTTGTTTATTATTTCTGTCTTTTCCTGGCACTCTTGGATGCATCTGCTTCAAACTACTTTTACGTATTTCTTCCTTTGAATTTACCTCATGAGAGTTTCTTTTCTGGGTTCCTTTATTTTCATCTCATTTGTGTACCAAAGTGAAAGAAAAATTGTGTCAAAATATGTAATAGTAATAAAAGGAATGCAGTCAAACCACAGAAAAATTCATAAATTATGATACAAAATTCCAGAATAAGCCAATGCCCTAATCTGATAAAGACGTTGAAACAAGTCCAACAACACTTTCAGAATTACAGCAAAAATTCCTTTCTACTTTTTTAATCTTCTAACTTTAACTTGCTTATTTTTTAAATGCCACAAACATCCAAAAAGTAGAAAAGTCTAATTTTTTTATTCTGTTACTACAATGTAGTGTTATTCTAGTCTCCTCCTGAAAACTCAGTATTTGGTTATATTTTGGTTAACTACATACAGTAGGCAGGCTTGATATAGTTTACGGCTATCTGTGAACAGTCAACAATATTTCTATATAATATTATCTGACTTATTGATGAGTCTCAGGAATGTTATCTGTGTTTGAAACATGGCCTACTTGTAACTTGATTCAAAAATATATATTAGGGGCTAGCAGGGTGGCTCTATGATAGAACACTTGCATGTGGCAGCAAACTCAACCCTAGCAAAGCAAAATTTAAAGTAAATAAATATGTATTAACATAATGTCATAACTACATGAAAAGATGTGATTTAGAAAGATATTTTCAACTTCTATGAGGTAAATACAACTCTTCATTTCCCTCACCCTTTCATAACCTTTATTTCTATGCTCATAGGATTTTCTTAGTTTGAGTTATAAGAAATACAAAGCTGAATTCTCCTTTTGAACTTTTCCAATGTTTCATAGATATTCTTTATTGTACAATTTTCTTTTTTAGCAGATTATTTTTCTTACTTTATAAATAATACCAATCCAAGTTTCCACTTCCTCCCCTCCTCCCACTTCCCTCCCACTCCCCCACTCACCCTCACCCTCCCCTCCAGTCCTAAGAGAGGGCAGGGTACCCTGCCCTGTGGTAAGTCCAAGGCCCTCCCTCTCCACCCAGGCTTAGGAAGGTATACATCCATTAGAATAGGATCCCCAAAAGCCAGTACATGCAGTAGAGACAAATCCCAGTGCCATTATCATTTCCTTCTCATTCTGCCCCAATTTTCAGCCACATTCAGAGGGTCCAGTTTGATCACATGCTCGTTCAGTCCCAGTCCAGCTGGAGTTGGTGAGCTCCCATTAGCTCAGGCACACTGTCTCAGTGGGTGGATCAACCCCTCAGGGTCCTGACTTCCTTGCTCATCTTCTCCCACCTTCTGCTCTTCAACTGGACCTTGGGAGCTCATGTTGTACAATTTTCTATCTATAATTTGCAATATCTGCATACTATTCTGCCAATCTGATTTCAAAAGTCTGCTCGCTCTACTGTTTTTAAATGTGTTTGAGTAGCCATTTTTCTTCTTTTGAGCTAGTGCCTTAGGAGCAATTGATAGCAGTAAATTTACTAGGTGTGATCTTGGTAATATTTAAGAGCTTTGAATATAGATTGAGCCCTGGAAAAAATGGTATCAACATCTAATGACACCAGTGGCTGGTGGCTTTCCACACCTCCCTTGACAGTGATCAATTTTCTGTTTAATAATGTGTATAAATTGTGCGTTTATTCAATATATGATTATTGAACTCCTAGTGAATTAGGCATTATGCTAGGGGCTGTAAACACTGAGATGAATAAAATATGGACAATATATTGAAGGAATCACAGTCAGTACATATACATAGAGGAGAAGAGTGTGGTCAGTGCTATAACAGGGGCCTTACACACTTCTACGGAAACACAAATGAAGAATGAACTAATATCTGAGCTTATTTTTCCTTTTTGAGGATACAGGCTGACCTATCATGAAATCGGTTCCTACAGAATGCATAAGAAATTCCCCAAACCAAGCAGGGATACCTTATATTAGTTTTTGGCTAAATGTGTATTTCCTTAATGTTTTCATTCCAACTGTACTTCTTCACTTGCAATCACCTTTGTTTGAACTACAGGCTTAATTGATTGCACGATATTTAAAAATATTATTAATTTTAATATTTGTAGCAACTTAGTACTACAATGAAACAAAGTTACCAAAGACAGGAGTGTCACGGCAGGCCTCTGTTAAAAGACATAAAGGAGATCCGAGATGCTAAGTTGGGACATGCCGGTGTTTGCAGGAAGGCAAAAATGTTTATCTCCTTAAAAAAGTGGAAAGAAAGAGAAAGCAAGAAAGGAAGGAAGGAAAGGAAGAAATTTGTGATGGTCATGGTGACCGTGGGAGAAAGACAGGACACCATTTTAGGCACAATCAGTTCAGGCACACCTTGTTAACTGTACCATAAATGAAGTAAAGAATTCTGGCAACGTAACTCTTCACATCCCGGAACGGGGAATGCTATGTGATGAATGCATGAAGAATCTAATAAAAAGGAGAGAAAGGGGACAGCTGTCAGGTACTTCCTAGGCAAGGAGAATACTAGGGCGTGATGATAGCTGGCAAGCTGAGGAAATCTAGATGCCAGCAAACTAGCAATAGGCTTTTGCCTTTTTGATCAGCCAGTTGATGCCGTGTTTCACGAGTATTCCTCAGTGACAGCACCTTTCCACTTGTGACCAAACAGAAATTCAAGAGGGTTGAAACCCAGAGCCACAAGGCCTGTGCCTTAAGGTTCTTGATTCCACGTCTCTCATATTCCAAATGAGGAATAGTTGCCATCATTAATACCAGTCGGCTTAGTGGAACTTTGGCATAGGAGAAAAAAATAATTGGACTTCCTTACTCTTTGGTCTGTTTCCATTATGCCAATGGTCTCCAAGTTGAATACTAAGAGAATTAGTTGGGAGCACCATGGGGTGTTGGAGAAATGGATTACAAGTAATTTCAGGGTGCATTTTGTAGTTGTGACCAGATGGGAATGAGTCATTTTTGTTGAATCTCTCAAGTATATATGCTCTGACAAAGGCTAGCACTAAAAGGAGCACACACGTGAAGAGTCCATTTAGCATCACTCTCCAGGCTGCAGTGGCACAGCCATTACTTTTTATTAAATAAGTAATATTCTGAGCAATCCACTTTCTCATCATTAAGGGCCATTAGGAACTCTTCTTTGTCATACATGTACCCTAATGGAGCTCTAGCGATGCTTTTACTAAACAGTTTCTAATTTTCAAAGGGAAAATGAGTAAGACTGGATGCAGAATTCAGATTCTTCCTTTAAAACTCTTTTAAATAGCCCCCCTTTCCCCTGTTCCCTGGGAAACAAAGCTGCCACTGGAGTTCAGCAGGAAGAACTTCTCTGGGTCCCCTCCCCTGGGTTGCAGTTCAGGCTTTGGTCACTGGGGTGCACACTCACCCCTCAATTGAAAGCTCACACTAACCAGGCAGCTTTGGAGGCCATGCTGTTCATGACTAGATGCCCAAATCATTTAGTAGAGCAAGAGGCAACCAAGGAGACCTCCTCTCTTAAGTCAGAGACCAACTCTGATCTGTTCTAATATTTCAAGAGATGTTTCTAGGCTAACCAGCCAAATCAAGCAATAGTGGAGCGAGAATGTGGTTAGGTTGGCTATGACGAGCTGTTTTTTTTATTTTAATCCTTATGGTAAAGTTTTTTAGTGGTGGTGGTGGGGGTCAGAAGTCAGCTCCAAACTAATAGGCACGAGAGAGGCAAGGTTAACTCCCTAGATGACTTCTAAGACTCAGTGAGATTTCCTCCCTCCTCTCTGTTTCCCTCATTTGTCTCCTCTTCAGTCTATTGCATTGGGTAAACTGGAAAGCTCTTTGAAACTGTAAGTTTCCTTCGATGTTTGCAAACTTTGGTGTGATTTATTGAGCGGATCGTATTGAATGTTCTAGCATGATCATCGGTGCAGTTACTTGTCTGTAGATTCAGAGATAAGTAGGACCAAGGAGTACAAAACCAGAGGAAATTTGAGCCAAAAAGTATTAAGTTTCATTTTCACTAACAAATCTGTACAAAATGTACTTTGGTTCCTTGACCATCTGGCTGTACATCAGTTTAATTTTCGGTCCTGACATGATAAATAACAGTCAAGTAGACAGCTTTGGACAGATCTTGTTTCCTTTGCTAGGTCCAGGATTAGTGGATAATCCTGAGACTGTTCATTGTATGTTCTTGAAGCCTGTAAATGTTAAAGCCATCAGGCACAGGGCACTTTGTGTCAGATATAGAAGACAACTCCACTGGAAAATGCTTTTTAATTAACAGGGGATTGGTATCAGCTTTCCTATCTACCCGTTCGAGTCCCCATGTCTGCGCAGGTGCATCCTGTTGTGAGGGCAGAAACACTTAGGACAATGGTAACCTAAGGAAGGCAGCCCTCCCTGTTCTCTGTCTCCTGCTGTACAAGACCCCAAAGAACTTGCCTTTAGGCAAACTCTAGCTCAACTGGTTTGATTGTTCCATTCTTTTGACAAATACTTGCTGCACACTGCTTTACACTCGGCTCCTGTATCAGGCCCTGGCAACGGGCAAGGTAGGCCAACCAGCTAAAGTAGAAGGCAGTTTAAAGGAAATTAAGGTGGGTGTTTTCATGTGAGAAGGCCTGGAAAGATTTCACACATGACCTCACTACCTTTTCCTCACAGCGATGTCTCTTTCATTGCTTCTACAATGAAAGCAGGTGACTCCAGTTAAACGCCATGGAATCTGAGACATGGTGTTGCTGCTAGCCCTGCCCATTGCTCTGATTTCACAAAGAGTGTCATGGAAACGAAGAGCAGATTCCATAGGAAGCCTCAGTTATGACACTTGTTATGGTTTTTACTTCAGCTCATAAGTGATGGGACATAGTCTATGGATCACCTTGAGGAAGTAGTATTCCTAGTTCCTTGCTTTCCTTAATGGTGTCACCAATAGACTCACTGGGGCTTGTGTCTGGGACTATCTGTGACCTAAAGTGAGGAGAAGGAAAGATGGGAAGAGAGTGAGTGATTATACATAAGGATCACAGAATGAAGAGATTGGGAAATTTTGTATTAATAATCCAGGGTGTCTGATCAGCTAGGGCTGAAGAGTCAGCAGTTGATTAACAGGAGAACAGCACAGCTGAAATAAAAACTTTGTTTTGCTTGGACAATTGATACTGGTCAGCTGGGGATGACACCATCAACACTGGGGCAAAGTCTTCTTATTTCCTACTTATTTCCTCGGGTCATCACATAGAAGCTGTAGTCCAGTGGAGCCCAGGATCAACCTTGACCTGGTCACTGAATGTGGTAATGTACAATAGCTTCCCAAGTGGTACTGGTTTCAAAGGTCTGAATGGGTCAAAAAGGGGGGGCAGCTAAAACTTGGCACCATGAGATGTCATTGATGAAGTTATAGCCTCAGTTTAAGTAGATGACCCAGGATTGAAGGGGTCATGGAGATAAGTTGAGGCTCGGCACCACTGAGCCAGGGTGAGAGTCCCTAAAGGGAGCCTATGAGAGGCTCATGTGAAGATGCAGCCCAGTTGCATTGTAGAGCCCAGCATTTTGGAAATGCCAGTACCATGGGATGACTACCAAGATGAGCAGCATCTGTGGAGTAGAGCTAGCTTGAGTCTAAGAGACAAGCTGTGTGCGCTTCAGAGAGGGGAGTCAGGAAAGTGGTGCAAGCACTTTGGAGTCCAGTGGATTATGAATGGGTCCCAGACATCAAATGCTGAACTTTTTATACAGTTGGACTTTTGTTTTGCGCTGATTTGCTTGTGGCTATACCTAGTTTCTTTCCTCTTGGATAAAGAAAATATTTAACTTGTTTTTGTGGTTTTAAAGAAGTTCACAGTTGAGACTTAGAGAAAATGCCCCGGCTATATTGAGCTGTGTGGCATTTTTTAAATTGATGATTGATATGTGCAAGGAACAACTCACTGTGGCTAGTTCCACCTCTGGACTGCTGGTCCTGGATGCTATAAGAAAGCATACTGAGCAAGCCATGAGCAAACAAGTCAGTAAGCAGCATTTCTCCATAATCTCTGCCTTGAATTCCTGCACTGACTTCCCTAGATGATGGATTACAGGGCGTAATATGAAATAAACTCTTTCCTCCCCAAGTTGTTTTTGACCATAGTGTGTGTGTGTGTGTGTGTGTGTGTGTGTGTGTGTGTGTGTGTGTGGTTTTTCAAGACAGGGTTTCTCTGTAGCTTTGGAGCTTGTCCTGGAACTAGCTCTTGTAGACCAGGCTGGCCTCGAACTCACAGAGATCCTTCTGCCTCTGCCTCCCGAGTGCTGGAATTAAAGGAGTGCCCCAGCACCGCTCGGCTATAGTGTTTTATCACAGAAATCAAAACCCTAAGACATCTAGCAAGGTCTACCAGAACTACCAGGGCCAATATTGCCTTGAGCACTCTTTTCAGATCCTCTGAATCCAGATCTTCCTTTGAGTGAAATCCTTTAGTCATTTGTATGCACAGAACATTAGCATGTGAGGTCTTACGCTCTGGATAAGTTATTTACAAACATTGTCCTTCGTTTCTGTACATTAGACAATTGATACTGTACAGAACACATTTCCCTCGAAGTGTCAAGGTCACAAACCCTTCTATACTATGAGAGAAAATGATAAGACAGCACTGTGATGCAGCTGTATCACATGGATTACAACAACCAATCTATTTAACTCGCTTTTCCTAGAGATGGGTGGAATACCTATATCCTTTATGAAGCTCAGAGCAGATCTGGTACCAAGAACCCAAATCTTGGGTGGCTCTTTGTTTTTTATTTGCGTAAAATGATAGTACATAATTATGAGGTACTCTGTGATATTTTAATGTGTAACAATCAAATTGGAGAACTTAATGTTCCCACCTACTTAGAATTACTTTGTGTTTGGTGCCTGGGAAGTCCTCTCTTGTAGCTATTCATCAAAAACATCAGTGGCTCTCAACCTGGGGTCACAACCCCTTTGGGGTCACATGTCAGATATTTACATTACAGTTTAGAATAGTAGCAAATATATAGGTATGAAGTAGCAACAACATAATTTTATTGTTAGGAATCACCACATGAGGAATAGTATTAAAGGGTCGCAGCATTAGGGAGATGGAGAACCATTGCAATAGGTTATTGTGACCTATATAGTATCTCCAGTGCGCTGTAGAGCACTACAGCTTTTTACTCCCATCAGTGTTTGCACACCCATTCTACAGTTTTGCACTATCCTCTCTCCTCTACATCTCCACTCTCTTGTTACTACTATTTCATATTCTGGTTGATTAGGGGGGTTGGTCAAGACAGGGTCTCACTATGTATCCCAAACTTGTCTGGACTGTGGATGCTCTTGCTTCAGCACTGGGGTTACAGGGATGAATCACCTTGCCCAATGCCAATTGATGCTTTAAAAATCATCCACAGTGAAATGAGAGTGAACACATAGAATTTGTCTTCCTGAGTCTGACTTATTTTGCCTAATGCAATGATCTCCACTTCCATCCGTTTTCCTGAAAATGACATGATTCAATTCTTTTTATGGCTGACAAGTTCATTGATGATATATAATGCAGTAACTTTATCCATTTATCTATTGATGGTCATATAGGCTGATCCAATAGCTAGGTTATTGTTAATAGCATGGCAATAAACATGTGCAAATATCTCTGTAATATGTTGACTCAGAGTCTTTAGGTATATGCACAAGAGCACTATAAATGGAACAAATGTTCATTCTGCTTAGTTTCCCGAATAACCTCCATCTTGTTCTTTGTAGTGGCTGCCAACAGTACATGAAAATTCCTTTTATCAACATCCTTGCCAGCACTGTCATTTACTGTCTTTTGGGTAATAGCCATTCTCACTAGGGTGAGATGATACTTCATTAAGAGTTTTATTTGTGTTTCCCCATGTTCATGAATTTGTAGCCATATTGAATTTCATCTTCTGAGAAATGACTATTCATAGCCTCTGCCCATTTTAAACTGGATCATCTGGGGTTTTTGTTGTAGTTTTCTGGTATCAGGTTTGTTGTTTATGAGGCAAGGTCTTACTAGGTAGGCCAGACTGGCCTCAAACTTGATATCCTCTTGACTCAGTGGCCTGCTTCCTGAATGTTGGGATTACAGGCTTACCCAAATATGCCAGGTTTCAATAGTGAGATTTATGTAAGTTTATCATATATTCAAAATTTTAATGGTCCGATGAATTGATTGATTTTTTTTCTCCTATTCTGTAGGTTGTCGCCTCACTCTGTTGTTTATTTGGCTATGCAGAAGCCTTTTAATTTGTTACGAACCAATATGCCTCCTTTTTGCTTCTATTTCCTGTGCTTTTAAGTCCTGTAAAAAGAAAAAAAGCACTGCCTACACCAATGTGTTTTGTAACATTTTCCCTTACATTTTCTTCTAGGTTTAGGTCTTATATTAAGGTCCATTTTGAGTTGATTTTGTATATATAGAGTGCTAGGGACATGCTTTTAATGTGTGACAATCCAGTGTCCCAGCACCGCTTGTTCAAGAAGCTGTCTTTTCTCCTATGTTTTGGCACCTTTATCAAGAATCAGTTGTAAATGTGTGGGATTATGTGAGTCGTCTATTTTACCCCATGGAACAGTGTTTATGATTTAATGCCAATGCCAAGTCCAGTGCCCCAGGATATCATCCTTGAGTCTGTGGATTGCTGTTCTTTCCTAACACCCTAGTTCTTCAGGAGCCTTTTCTGCCGTTTGTATATGAGGCTCAAGGTGCCAGCTGCTAATAGCTGCAGGTGGCTAATAGGAATGTTTACCCACCTACCTTTGAACAGCTTGGTAATCTTATCACTGTTGGAGCATTTTCCTGCCAACAACATTCTTTCATCTTTAAAGAGCATTCTTTTCTGACCTTGACCGCCACACACTCCATGCGTAGCACTTGGTGCCTGTGTTTTCTGCTTACCTCTATCCTCTATGAAAAACATACCTTTCCGAGTAGATTGCATGGAGCCAGTCACATGAACGCCTTATCTTCCCATGAATGTCTCTTATAAAGAAAATTGTATAGTAAGGTACCCTTATTTAAATTTTTACAGACTCTAGAGCAGTGGTTCTCAACCTCCGTAATGCTGTGATCCTTTAACACAGTTCCTCATGTTGTGGTGACCCCCAACCATAAAAATATTTTCATTCCTACTTCTTACCTAGAATTTTTCTACCTTTATGAATCATAATGTAAATATCTGATATGCAGGATATTGGATATGTGGCCCCTTTAAAAGGGTCCTTCAGAATCCCCAGGGGTTCACTACACACAGGTTGAGAATCTGGAACCTCCCAACACTCTGCATCAAAAGTCCAGATGTCTCTGTTTGGTCTCACCAAACTTTGATTAATACCTCTGAAGCTATAGCCTGGCCACGTTTTATCTGATGGTATAAAAACCATAATGCTATGGAAAAGAAAACATGGCAAGCAAAGGCAGAATCTTTAAATAAACAAGAATGAGGAAAATTTAAAAAGGAAACCTTTCCTTTTCCAAGGAAGAAAATCAGGAGTGTCTTTTCCTCACATTATGAGTATAACTCTGTGTCCCCCAGAGCTGTGGTTTGAATGTGGTTTCTCCCTTCCACCAATCAAGAAGAAGTCTGAATTCCAATGGCGCAGTGTTGGAAAGTGGGGCTTTTAAGAGGTGATTAGGTCTTTAAGAGGTGATTAGATTGTTAAGAGGGATTAATGCCTTTCTTTTGAGACTGGGTTTGGTTCTCATGGGAATGGATTAATTGTTGCAAGTATGGGCCCTAATAAAGTGGCTCGCCTTTTTGTCCTCCCCCGCTCTTCCATTCATGCTTACTCATCTTGCCCATGCTCCCACCATGGCGCTCAGCTTGCCATGTTATGGTGCAGCACGAGGTGTCCTGGCTACGAGCAGCCACCTGATTTGGATATTTCTTAGCTCCAAAATCTCAAGCTACAGACATTTCTTTATAAATTATCCGCTCTTAGGTATTTAGTTACAGCAACAGAGAATAAAGCACACAGACTGATTTACTTTTGAAATACTTGTGTGTGTATGTGCAGGTTATGTGTATATTTGTATGAATGCATTTTGTGTGTGAATTTGCATGTGTGAGGGTCTGAGGACAACATTGGGCATTTATTTTTGTCGTCTCTCCTGTTTGAGACAGGGTCTCATTTTTGCGGTATCCACCAGGCATGCTGGCCCATGAACTTCTGTAGATTATCCAGTCTCTGCCTCCTGTCTCCTCATGGAAGCATTGGGATTACAGGGGCTCATACTACCTGTCTGACTTACACATGGGATCTGTGGCTTTGAACTCATATTCTCACTCTTATGTGGCAAGTGCTTTTACTCGCCGAGCCATTGTTCTAACCCCCAAAAGATTTAGATTGTCCAGTGTCAACAACTTAGTATGAGATAGAGACCTTGAACTCAGAATCCTCCTGTCTCATCCTCTTCCGCATTTGTCTACTGGCATCTGCTACCATAGAAAGCACCTAATGCACCTTATGTATTTGTATGAAAATGCATGTATGAAGCCCAATACTAATTAAAAAATCTTCTTAAATAAAATAAGAATATGGTATAAACAGATGGTGTCTAAATTCTAGTTCAATTTATTTCCTGTGTAATGTTGATGTTTTTGCTATTAATGGGAATATGACACTGAGCTCATGCACCTGTTCAACCTATTTGGGAGTGCTTCCTATTTGCTTAATTTCCAGTGCTCTCTTCCTGCCTGTTCTATCTCCTACCCTAGAAGTGTTCATCTGAAAAAAATATCCAGTGCTACACACTGCACTGCTGACCATTTGCATATGAGAAGGGAGGACGAAGTTTAGTTAAAAAGAATGATTGCTCAAGACAAAATGTAAGGCGTGACAGATGCAAAGCTCTATTGGCAGTGGGGCTTTTAGGTGCCCTTCGGATCCCATCAACAGTTGCTTGTATATTTCTCCCATGGATAAGGTCAGCTCTGAGGAGAATATCACCTGCCCCCACTTGCCTCATAAAGGAATTAGTAAGGATAAAATTAGGTCAGATACGTTAAAGTGCTTTTTGACGTAAATCAAATCAAAGCTTTGATTTTTTTTCCCAATCTAATCTATCCAGTGCCTTGGGCTCAGTTTCTTCCTCAGTCTCTCCATCTTTTAAAGTGAGACTGTTGTACTCTTGGACTTATTTGCAAAGCTGTTATGTACAAAGGGAACAAATGTATTCATTGTGATGCCAATGGATTAAGAGCGTGCAAGGCTTTAATGAGAACAATGGCATGACAGAAGTAACAAGTGGTTGCATGCAGCTTGCATATCAATTGGCCTGGTACTAAGCAATGCCTAGGCAGGTGAAAATTTGGTACTTTGGAATCATTCATCAGAGAAATGGGTCTTCCTGTTGTGTTTAACGGCTTAAGGAAACAGTTCTACTGTGTTTTAAGAAGAACCGTTTTACTTGTTTTCTTTTCTTTTTAATTTTGTATGTATGTATGTATTTATTTCTCTCCCAGAAGTTTGCTAGCAACTGAAAGTTGGAGACATGAATTGGTTGACAAATATCCTCTTGCCTTTTCTAAATTAAGATCAGGTTTAAAGGCTCAGAGAAGAGAGGCCTTGGGATTTGGGCGGTGCCTCTCACAGCACAGATTGCTAGTGTGGGATGGCAAGGGTTACAATGGTTGAGAGTCACACATTCTAAGACAGGACCACAAAATAAAAAGCTCAGCCCCAAACATCCTGGTCTCATTATGTCTGCAATAGAGACTAGAACTCTGTCCATGACCCAGAACCAAGCCTGTGGTGGCTCCAGATGACATGAGCAGCAGAAGAAAAACTCCAGTCTACTGTTCCTAGCAGCCATACAGGGAGGCAGATGATGTCTTCATGTGACACAAATAACGAGTTTGCATGATTTATTCTTAAGGCATGGTCTTCCTGTCTGTTGCATCAGAATAACACACTTCACTACAAATTCAGATTCCTGGACACCTTAACAAGGACCCTGATTCAAGATCTCTTAGGATGGAACCAAGGAAACCATATTTTAAATAAAACCTGAACCCTCTGGCGTAGAAACATACGCAATCCACTATCGCCAGCAGATTGACTTCTTCGAGTATTGCTATAGGATAGTGGTCCTCAGTTGCAGACACATAGAAAAATCACATGAAGGATACCTGAATGGCATCCATTGCCAGTACCACTGCAAGCATTGCAACTCAGATGGAAAAGTATTCTAGTAATCTGGAGCCAAGGAATACCACAAAGTCACCTGCTCCAGGGAAAGCCTTCCCCAATGTAAGAGGCAAGGGAGGATTTCCCCAGGGAACTTGTTAGAGTACTGCTCAGGTCCGCAGTAGTGCATCAGCTCTGCTCCACTAGGGAAGGTTTCCCCAGCCAGAGTGTTCCTGCCCTGCTTCACTCTGTCCAGGCTCTGTTTGCTCTGGGTGAAAGAAGTCTCACTCAAACCTCGTTCAAGGGATTTATCCAGGAGGGTGGCTTCCCTGCCAGGGTGGAAAAAAGGCAGCAGCAAACTATGAACAAAACAGGTGCAGGGCTAATATAGGGCTTCTTAGGGGCAGAATTTTTCCAGGGTGGAGATGTTCAGGGTGGGAATTGGTCAGATTTCAATCCCTTGAGTTTGGATAAACTCAGATTGACTAGATTTCGTGCTCAGGGATTGGTTGGTTTTCTGGCTAGGGATTGGTTGCTTTTGTTCTCAGTTGGTCAGGGTCAGATTTGGCTCTGGTTTCAGGGTGAAAGTGTGGTTTTTGGCTTTGGTTTCAGGGTCGGGGTATTTCTTTGGTTCTGGTTACAGGACCAAAGTGTGTTTCTTTGGCTCTGGTCAGGGTGCATTTCTTTGACCGGCCACTTTTCCTACAACCACAGTAGTACTTTTAGAGCCACCCATAGGATCACTAGACCATTCTCAGTAGATTACAAAGGAACCACGCCAGGGTACTCAAAATACAGAGTCCCAGTATCCTAGCTAATCTGAAGTGTATTTTGCCTGATAGGCTATGGATCTAAAAACCTTATTGCGTGCTATATCTTGGGGAAGCATCTATAAATCAAAGAGGAACTGGCTGCTCTCGAGGAGTCTATAATCTTCATGGAGTGATAGACCCAGTGAACAAAATTAAATGAAAGAAGTATTTATTTTTTTCTAGCTTCCTACTGCCGATGCTTTGAGTTCCCCGAAATAAAGATCTTGTCATTCCACACCCCAAGGTATTACTTACTTTCAGGATCCCTTGCTTTACCTCCACTCTATCTCCTTCCTTATTCACAGCGTCCTTTAAAAGCCTTGCTGATGAGAGTTCTTAGAAGTTATACTGCTTTAAGATATTAGGGACATTCCTGAGTTTCTTCTCAAGCCCCAAAGATTCCCTCAAGTATGAGTCACATACTATTTGGTCTCACTCCTCAGGAACTGGCCTATATTAGTACAAGAATATGGTTATAACAACACAGTGATAGAATTCAGGCTCATGGGATTTCAATGATCTGCTCTTTTCCCTATGCCCAAAATATGGTTGGATCTTTAAATTCAGTACCCGAGAAAGCCTCTTTCTGTGACAGAATTGTATTGGATTTTATCTGGAGATAAAAGAACTATTAACAATTCTAGTTTGGTTCAATGTATGGAATAATATTTTCTCCACCCCTCTCCAACAGAAGGACTTAATTATAGGTAGGATTTTGCTGTTTAATCATCTGATGAAGAACATGGGCCATGTCCATTAAAGAGTTTAAAGTGACAAATTATGACATCTTTGAAGTGTCAGGACATTAAAAAATAATTCATTTGTAGCTTATATAATTTATCATCTGATAAAAGATTTTATCTGAAAAAAAATTGTCTGGATAAATTATCTTTGGATTATTAAAATGTGTTTCACAAAACATTATTTCATAAAAAGGGAAAGGGTTTTCAGTGACAAT
Source organism: Ondatra zibethicus (assembly GCA_004026605.1). NCBI lineage: Eukaryota > Metazoa > Chordata > Mammalia > Rodentia > Cricetidae > Ondatra > Ondatra zibethicus. Next base: position 2,234 of record PVIU01015303.1, on the reverse strand, counting down.
AACCTTGTTTAATTTGACATTAAAGAGGCCACAAATGAAACGTACATTCTTGGTACACACCTGATCTTTTATACTTTTTTGAAACTTACATGTGGGAGAAAAAAATTTCTCAAGTTTTAATTCCTAGTTTTAAATAATGTTTTAAATGGACAATTTGGGCACCCAGTTTTTCATTTAATATTAAAGCTCTTTGGTTAATACTTGGTTAATATGTTAATATTTGGTTGATATGTTCACAATGTTTAATTTACAGCCACTAGAAATATCTCCACTCTTCAAGGGAGAACTGACACAAGGCTTGGTTGTAAAAAAAAATGACAGGTTGTAGCAGCAGAAGCAACAAAGGTGTGAGTTGGGCAGAGTCCTTGGGCTAGAGTAGCACTCATGACTGGAGGGAGTTAACTACCTAGGGGCAAACTGTGAGAGGCAGAAGATCACTTGAACATGAGTTAGAGGAGTTTTTTGTTGACAGATGTGTGATCATGACGATTAGCCTTCTCACTTCCCTTGGCTTGCTTTATTTAGGTCCCACACTCAGAAAGCAGCAGTTATGAAGTGGTTCCAGGGCATAATAGGTATTCTCAATTTTCACATAGTTCTAAACATGAAGAGGGCTTATGGGGTTTTGTAACAGTTTTGCTGTGATATATTACGATTTATATTAAACATCCACACTGTAGTCATAATTCACTGAGATGTGTATTCCAGAACATTTTTAATATTCTTGCCCCAAATACTCCTAATCACTGGCTCCAAACTTCCCTCTCTGTTAACACTGGAAATCATGACTCCATATTTACATTTTTTGTTTTAAAATATTACTGTTTATTTTATTTGGGGTGTGTGTGTGTGGTCTATGGTTTTGGACACTTACATGCCACAGTACGTGTATGGAGGTCAGAGAACAACTTGGGAGAGTCAATTCTCTTCTTTTAATATGTTGGTCTTGGGCATCAAAAGCAGATCATAAGCCTTAGTGGCAAAATGCCTTTACTGCTGAGCTATCTTACTGGTTCCTGGATTTAGTTTTTATAGTTCTGCTTATTATGGATATTTCATATAAACAGAATATGCAGTATGTGACTTTTATGACTAGTTTCTTTCACCTTGCATTTCTTTAAGGCATATACAAATTGCTTCATGTATCAGTACTTCATGTCTTGGTGTGTGTGTGTATGTGTGTATGTGCATGTGGTGCATGCTTGTTCATGCATGCACACGTGTGTAAGTCTAGATTCACATATGTGCATGTGGAAGCAAGAGGACAATCTTGGGTGTCATTCACCAGATGGCATCCACCTTGTCTGAAAACAGGTTCTCTCTCTGGGGCTTGCTCATTAGATCTGACTGCCTGATCAAATTCGGATTCTTATGTTTATTCAGCAAACTCTTTCCCAACTGAACTATCTCCCCAGCCCACTTAATTCCTCCATAAGGCCAAATAATGTGCTGTTGTCTGGTTAAGATACATTTTGCTTATTCTTCCATCACTTGATGGGTGTAACACGAGGGCCTGCCTGTTGGGGTTTCTGTCCTGCCCGGTCCCCCAGCCATTTAGTCCCAGAGAAACTCACACAGAGAGTCTACATTAGGCTATAAACTGATTGGCCCATTAGCTCAGGCTTCGTATTAGCTCTTATAACTTATATTAACCCATTATTCTTATCTATGTTAGCCACATGACTTGGTACCTTTTTCAGTGGGGCAGGTCACATCCTGCTTCTTCCGTGGTCTGGGCAGGACTGCAGAGGAATGGGCTTCCTCCTTCCCTGAATTCTCCTGTTCTCCTTGCCCTGCCTCTACTTCCTGTCTGGTTGTCCCACCTATACTTCCTGCCTGGCTACTGGCCAATCAGCGTTTAGTTAAAACATAATTGACAGAATATAGAATTGTTCCACACCAGATGGGCACTTACATTTGCACGTCTTTTGGTCAATGCAAACCATATTGCTGTGGAACACTAGAATATAAACTTTTCTGTGGACATACACTTGCTTTTCTTCCCTCCTTTCCTTCTCTTTCTTTCTTTCTTTCTTTCTTTCTTTCTTTCTTTCTTTCTTTCTTTCTTTCTTTCTTTCCTTCTTTCTTTCCTCCTAGTTCTGTACCTGGAAGGTTCTTTTTCTGAATCTGTTTTTTATAGATTTTATTCTTTTTTCTTTATTTTTTAAATTTTTATTTAAAATTTTTTTTCATTTTATATACTAAACACAGTTTCCCCTTTCTCCCTTCATCCC
>PVIU01015302.1:0-48855 GCA_004026605.1 Ondatra zibethicus | reverse complement strand
TATGAAGCCTTTCCTTTCTTCTGAAGAACTTGAAGCTTAAATGATGATTTAATGAAGATCCTGTAGTTCTTGCTTAACAGAACAACATTTAAGTTAAACTATTATGGTTGTAAATAAAATACTCTTTTCCACATTTTCATATTTCTTTCTCCATGTTTATAAATACAAATGCACATATAAAATCCAGATTATTATCTGTGGATTTAAGCAATATTTTATTTAGTGTGCTAAATACTTTCATGTCAACATAAGCTATAGTTATCTAAGAGAAGATATTCTCAACTGAGAAAATGCCTCCATAAGATTGGGCTATAGGCAAGACTGTGGAGTACTTTCTTATTAGTAATTGATAAGAGGGAGAGAGAGCAAAAGCATACCTTTGTGCATGCTGCTATCCCTTTGCTTCAGATGGTTGGTTCAGAATTCTATAAGCAAGCAAACTGAGAAATCATCAAGAGCAAGTCAGAAAGCAGCACCCATCTATGGCCTCTGCATCAGTCCATGCTTCCAAATTTCTGCCCTGTTTGATGCTTGTCCTGACTTTATTTAGTGATGGTCTATGATGTGGAAGTATAAGCCAAACAAACCCTTTTCTCTATATATTGATTTTAATCATATTATTTCATCACAGCAATACTAACCCTAACTAGGACATTTAGCAAATGTTTGTTGAATAGCTATAGTGAAAACAAGCACTATGTTACACATAGGTAATGATACTCTAAGAAGATTAAAGAATAGGATGTAAGAAAGGAAAGCAAGCCAAGTAAGGCTCAATATTATAAATATATGAAATCTAGCACACTTGTTCTATTTCTGGCAAAACCTGTCTCAGAGTTGTTATGTAGTTGTAAGGGCTGTTGGGTTTTTTTTTTTTTTGTATCACCAAGCACTTTTGATTATTTTGATCCTGCTTCCATTCCTACCATCAACTCAACATTGCTTCAGTGTTTGAAAGAAATTAATTTGCACAATCACTGCTTCTGGTTGCTCTAAGCAATGCCTCATGGTGAGAGGTGATAAGTAGGAACAGTGAGCAGAAAAACAGCTGCTTCACTAAACTCTGCTCTTTCCCTTAACTTTTCTCAGGCACATCACTGTTTAATTAGCCAACTAGCACCTACCATAGGAAGTTGAAGTGGCCCTGGGCCAATCCCTGAAGACCCACTTTATTTGTCTTTTCTTTACTAAACAACAAGCTTGCCAGCTTGAAGTGTCTGTGTGATATGTAAATGATGCCCTGAATCATTTTTTATATTCATACCACTTGGCACTGCAAAAGCAGTTTTAGGGCTGTCATCTCTGCTGAAAGAAATCAAGCCTCAGATGTCAAGGAAGATCCTCAATTGAATTTGGAAAAGCTGAGTATTTGCTTCCTAGCTATGCTGATTTACATCAGTTGGCTTGATTTATCAGTGATGATGTTAAGGCCTTTGCTGCAGTTCTCACCTTGCAGAACTGGAGGCTAATTAGTCTCTAAGGACATGAGCATTTGAAAACATTGTGCTGGCTGCAGTTGGAGTTGTGAGACCTCAGGTGCGGAGAGCACAAATGTAGCAAAATGTGTGAAGGGGGCTTCCTGGGTACAGGCCTGAGAAACAGAACCAGGGGAGGTAGTGGCTTCATCTCTATTTTAGAAAAAGATCCCTGCTGGAAAGTATCCAACAGCAGGATATGGGTTCTAAGAAGGAGAACCAATTCTAGATCAGGGCTCCCAGACTCTTGCTTGTGTCTAACCCGGGACTCCTGTGCTGCATTTGGCAGGTTCTCAAACCACCAACCCTTTGAATCTAGTAGTTTCACAAAGTTTGGAAGCCATGAGCTTGTGAAGGGTCATAGCACTTCAGATGAATATGTTGCAGAAACATTGGCGCAATGCCACAACTTTGTAATTCCATTACTGCACAGATGGTGTTCTATAACACCATGACTTTAGCACTTAATATTTACCATCATTTTTATATGCTTCAGTTAATCTCACCAGTTAGATGTTAACGTTTACAAAGAAAGGGATTGAGATGCAGTTGTTCCTTTCTCCGGGTGTGGACATGTGGTAGATATCCATTAAATCCTTAGTTATTGATGAACTGTCCTACAGGTATGACTTCAGGCTACCTTACTACAAATTGGCACCAACATGGTCGACTAAAATCCACTTAAAACCTGAGAGGACTTGAAAAGGAATTCTAGTCACAAAAATACAGAGTTTAACACATCTTCTTGCTATGTACTGGTGGCATGCCACAGCTGCTTTAAGAGAGGTTTTCCTGACTCAGCAGTAGCAGAAAACAAAAAGCTGCACTGCTTTGAAATGACAGCTTTCTGGGCCCTGCTGCCTGTATGACCTCGGGCTCTTTCAGGAGACCGAGCATTTGAATGGGGTTTGTTAGCAACATGCTACAGCTCCTGGTGGCAACATGAATTGGCTGTGTGCCTAGAGATGGGGCACTGTGCAAGCCTCTCAGAAGTGGCAAACAGCTCCACCATGTTGGAATGGGCAAGGCAAGCAGGAAGTACCGTATATATCCCAGCAATGTTGCAGCTTAGATTCTTAAGCAGTTAGCATTTTAAGAAGTGCTTCTGGTCAGAAAATAATTATAGATATGCAATAAAGACAAATCCAGATAAAAAAAGACCTCTAAATGGGTCACAGTGTATGTAGGCTTGAGAGAGAGAAAAAAATAGAAAGTCATAAAAGGAAAAAAAAAACAAAGTCTTTAAAGAGACAGAGTACAGACAGTCATAAGTTAAAAGGAGTAAAGAAAAATAAGCCACATAAAGATGGAAAATTCACAGAAAGTTTGGATTATGTATATTATTGTGTTTTCTTTGAATTTTTTGACTTTGAAGGAGCTAAAAAACCAACAGATATACTTTAAAGGTATCTTGACTTTGGAATTTGAGTCTAAGGATATGTTGCTTTGGAAAAGAGGTTATTCTTTTGTCTCCACAGAGAATGAGTGTGGTTTGATGGACCAAGACCTCCTGAAAGATTGCCTTGAATACCCCTCAAAAAATTACTTCACCCCAAAAAGCAGAAAGCAGTTTGGAGGATAACTATGTTCATATTTCCAAATATTGTTTATAAATATTCATTTACATTCAAAGGGGGATATGTTTCAGAGATTTGCATAGGTATGGATCTTGGTTTATTGATGCAAATTTAAGGTCAATTTTGTTATATTTTTGCTCTTGATAAAGGAATTGTGTTTGTCCAGCTCATTTAAAAAATGTAATGTATAATTAAGAAATATAGGTTAATAGATAATCATTTATAATAATCAAGCTTGTATTCATGTAAGTAAGATTTTCTAGATGTACAGAGATATATTTCAGATAGATAGGTATTCTCCAAATATTTCAAGGACCTTCAGAATATGACATTTAGAATACTTTAATAACTTAGACCTTTTCATGACAATGAGACACGTCTGCTTCTGGCAGCACCAATAATTTCAAGAGGAAGATGAGCATTGAAGAGGCTCTTTATGGAGTTGGTTAGCCATTTGGGCAAGAAACTGCTCTTGCCTGGACTGTTTGATGAACTGGACATGCAGGACCCACAGAGAAATGACTACTAAACTTGCCTAAAGGTGAGATAATCCTTCAGGGTTCCTGCTTAATGAAAGAGTCTTCCAGACATTCTGCAGGACACAGAAGAAAGTGACTGACAAACTGCCAATATAGGCAGATCTGTCTGAAATTTCCTGCTTCATGGAAAAGTCTCCTGGATACTATGGACTTGTGGGCTGAAGATGGATGCCCCAATGGTACAGAAGAACTTTGGGTGACTCTCCAGGCAGTAAGATGTTTCTGTCAATTCTAGAATTTTGGAAGTAGCTTACAATGAACTTATTATTTACTTAGGTAATATTATATATTTCTGAAGTCTTTGATGCAGTTGAAGAATATGTACTTATAATTACAGTTTTCCTTAGTTATGATAAAGATAGACATAAATATTGTAACTGTAATTCTTGTTTGATACCTGTTTTGTTATATGTAATTTTACTACATTAAAGTTAAAACCTTCCTTTTTATTTAAACAGAAAAGGGGAGGTGATGTGGGATTTTCCTCTGTATGCTATGATTGCCATTGATAAATAAAGGAACTGCTTTGGGCCTATAGAAGAACTATAGGGGAACAGAGCTAGACAGGGAAAACTAAGCTGAATGCTGGGAAAATGGAGGCAGAGTTGGGGAGAAGCCATCTAGCCCACCCAAGATAGATGCTGGGAAGTTTACCCGGTAAGCCACAGCCATGTGGCAATACAGAGTAATAGAAATGGTGAGTTAGCCAATAAGAAGTTATAGCTAATGGGCCAAACAGTAATTTAATTAATACAGTTTTGCGTGATTATTTCGGGGCTGTACGGCCGGAAACTAACTAGCAGCTTCCCCTCCTCCAACACTGTCCTATATAGTTATGACTTCAGGATGTCATGTTCTGCAAATGCATCATTGACTGAGGACTTGTTTGAATTTATTTTGGGCTAATGAAAACAAACATCAGGCCCTTTACATGTTTTATTGGACACTTCCCTTGTATAGGTACAAGATCACTTTCTGATCTGTTATCACATGGCTCAGACACTGCAGGAAAATGCAGACAGCTGTGGGAAGCTATCAGCAGTATAAGACTGGAAATAAGAAATATTCTGGATTTCTCCCATGATACATAGAGAACTTAAGAAGCAGAAAAGGAGATGCACATTTAAGAACACATGATAGGTGTGTTTTCCCATTCAGCAAAGATTTCTACTATTTATCTGCCATTTTCAGTGTAGCCTTTTCTTACCTCAGCTTGCTGGGAATTTTTTTTCTCAAAGCTCTGTGTGTTGTTGCTAGAAGATGGTGCCACTGGGACTGTTACCATGGCAACTGTTTCCAAAGTAGTTTTTTATATGGGCAGAAAAGGATAGGAGATCTTAGAGATTATGTGTGCAATTGTCTGTTGCCAACATACATGGGTATTTTCTTCTGTAGTACTGAATTATATGGGGCCCTTGGGTAGATGACTTCAGATAGATAAATATATCTCCCTTCTGAGGTAAACCTCAGAAGACCATTGAAAAAAGCAGTAGTGGTACTACCATTATTTTTAAATGTCATGTTATTTGAAATGTTTAGTGATAAGATAACTTCTCAATGATTATTTTCTTCAAAGTTCGATTTCATGGTGCTCAGTGTTGCATGACAACCATATCTCCAGCTCTCAAGGGCACATGTAGAGGTCAGAGGACCACTTTTGGGAATCTATCACTCTTTCTACCATGTGGGTCCTGGAGATCAAACTCCAGTCATCAGTCTTGGCAGTAAAATCCTTTACCATGAATTGTCTTGCTAGACACTTTAACTGATTGTTTTCTGCATTTAGCATAGTTGAATACAATGAAACATTTGTCACCGTTGAGGAAAGTTAGTGAAGAAAACATTTTCCTTCTGAGTACCATGATTTAGGACTTAGGGATGTGTATATCTTTTTACATGTGTCATTTTAAAGTCAGCAAGAAATGTTAAGTAAGAGGGCTGGCTTTCATTTTAATACATGTTGATAATTACTAAAATTGATGATTTTCTAGATTAGTTATTATTCTTGTCACTGAGAGAAAATGCTTGACATAAGCAACTCTGTGGAGGAACATTTGTTTTAGTTCATAGTTTGAGAGGAGAGGAACAGCAGAGCAGTGAAACAGGTCCTGGCTGTGTCAGGGGAAGTATGAAGTAGCTTGTCACATCTTGTTGTGTCTTCAGGAAGCAGAGAAATATCTGGGTTGGAAGCATGACTCAATTATAAAACCCAAGCTTTCCCCCATAATAATGTATTTCCTCTGGTTAGGCTATACTTCCCCGATATACCATAAGCTTCCAAGTCAGCATCACCAGCTGGGAATAAATGTTTAAACATGCCATGCTGTGGAAGACATTTCACATTCAAACCATATCAGCTCTAGTAGATGCATGTATAAAATATGTGGTCATCATCTACCACCTAACAAAAAATGGTCTTAACTACAGCTTCAAATAGAGCCTTTGGGTCTTCAGCATTTTCTCCTCACACTCAAAGGTAACATGAAGTCATGTCATAAAAAGACTTTGTAAGGCTGTTTTGTCCTCAGAGGCTATCTCTCCTCTCCTCTCCTCTCCTCTCCTCTCCTCTTCTCTCCTCTCTTCTTCTCTCCTCTCTTCTCCTCCCCTTTTTCTTCCCCCCCTTTACCCTCCCCTCCCCTCCCTTCCTTTCTTCTCTGCCAGTGGGTTTTCTGCTGGACAGTGGAGGACCAAGTCCCAAGAAAAGCTCTGAATATCAAGCAGAAGGGCACTGGGGATGTTCACCAGAACCACTGCCAATATTCTCTGTCCTTTGCAGACAAAAGCAAGAAGCCATAATCTTTTCTAAATGAAAGGACTTTTTAAACTAAATCATGCACATATATATGTCATTTTAAAAAATCAATGTATTTATATATAGGTATATATTAATATGTATTTATTTAAACTAGATCATAATAATTTTATGCATTTAATTGTTCATATAACCATCTCTATATTATTCTCCAGAGAGACTTTATCTATAAAAAGTTATAGGGTCTATATCAGAAATAATTATTTTATCATATTTCTGACCAACAACCCTTAGTTTCTTTCATAACAATAGTTTGGTTGTTATAGTCAGGACCAATATTTATTATAAAATGATAGCTTCAGGTTAATGAATCATGTCAACCTGTGGTTTTAATGACTCCTTTGCCACAGATATATTTATAAATTTACCCTAAATTTGGCAAACTATGATGGCATTAGTTAATCTTTGACAGATATTTCACAACTAACAAGGTCATACTTTTAAAGACCTACATCAGGATTTGCATGAGTTAGCTGACCTAACATCCAGTAGGAAGTCATTTCTTAAAACTTACCTCATTTATTATGAAATCTATTAGCAAACCTGATCTTCCATCATGATGAGGTGCTGGCCTCCTAACATCCACTCTCTGTGGGGAGTGAATAAAAGAAAGGTTTTAGATAGAACTTTGGAAACTCAGAGCTCACTGAAAGATGGTGGCTGTCAAGGAACAGACATAGAGAATAAGGTGTCAGAGAGAAAGGTTCCCAAGGAGCCCTATCCCTGATGGAACTAGCTTTGTTAGTCCTTACAAACTTTGTAATTGGGGATGAATGGAATGAGTTCTAAATGTTTTTTACTTGAATGTTAAAGGAAACGATGAAGCCGGGAAGTTTTAGACTTGGCTGTGAATGTTTTGGTTACAAAATATATCTGGGTTGGGTTCTTGGCCTGTCATCACTTTCTCTGTGGATTTTAGGGTCAGTGACTTGGCAGGAAAAAAAGCAGCAGTACCTACCACAGGTGTTTGCCAAGGCAGGTGTGTGCAAAGGCCAGCAGGTGTGCAAGAAACCCAGCTGAGATTGATAAGGAAAGGCCACTGGCTTCAGCATCCTGGGGACAGAGGTTACAGCTTCTGTTGAGCAGCTGAGAATGCAAAGAACTCACAGGCTCCTTCTAAGGGAGATCTGCTTTGTGCTTCTAGAAGAATGTTCTCATGGAATGTGAGGATGAGACTAGCAATTCAGTCTTTGCAGGTAAGACCATGAGTCCAAGTTTTTATGAGAAGTTCACCAGAGAATTTTTTAATTAAAATATTTTTTTTCATTTTGCATACCAACCCAAGTTCCCCTCCCTCCTCTTCTCCATGCCCCCTTCCCCTCATCCCCGCCCCTTCCACTCCTCAGAGGATAAGATCTCCATTGGTGAATCAACAAAATCTGGCATACTTTCTTTGAGACAGGACCAAGCCCCTCCCCCGCTGCATCATGCTGAGCAAGGTATCCTACCATAGGGAATGGGCTACAAAAAGCCAGTTCATGCATCAGGATAAGTCCTGGTCCCACTGCCAGGGTTCCCCACCCAAGCACATCAAGCCATATAACTGTCACTCACATTCAGAGGGCCTCATTTAGTCTCATGCAGGTTCCAGAGTCTGTGAGCTCTAGCTAGCTCAGGTTAGCTGTCTCTGTGGTTTTTCACCATCTTGCTCTTGACCCCTTCTTGCTCATTTGATCCCACCTCCCTCTCTTCAACTGAACTCCCAGAGCTCAGCCCAGTACTTTGCTGTGGATTGCTGCATCTGCTTCCACCAGTTGCTGGATGTAGGTTCTATGATGACAATTAGGGTAGTCACTAGTCTACATAAAGAGGAAGACCAGTTCAGGCACCCTTTCCACTATTGTGAGGAGTCTTATCTGGGGTCATTCTCTCGGATTCCTGGGAATTTCACTAGCATCAGGTTTCTCCTTAAACCAATAATGGTTTCTTTTATTAAGATTTCTTTCATTGCTCTCCCTCTCTGTGTCTCCCACAACTGGATTATCTTGATCCATCATGTTCCCATACCCCATCCTTTCCATTCTATGCCTCCTCCCAGTTTACCCAGGAGATCGTAACTACTTCCCCTTCCTGGGGCTCAATTTTTTATAGCTTAAATAACTACACAAGTTTATATTAATTAATTTATCCTTTGGCCATCCATCTGTGTGTACAATGAATTTTTTATTATTATTCTCACTTCTACTCTTTCTTATCTCTGGCCCACCATTGTCACTTGACATCTCCTGAAGTTCCCTTTCTTATACACATGGATTTGTGTTGTGTTGTGAGTCACACAATTTAACTAGGGTCAACTGCTAGTATAGGTTTGAAACTCTGCAGTGATGTTGAATGGGCACATCACTGTGTACAGAGCTGAGGACAACTCTGCCTGCCGCAAAACCCATCAGTAGTCAATATTTCAGTAAGGAAGGATATGGCTTGTGAGCCTTTCACCATCCATGAACGTAGACATGTTCAGTTTTGTGTAGGTCCAGTCACTGATCAGTGTTCATAACTCATTTAACTGTAAAAAGCAAACTAATGGTAAAAGAGAAGGGGATAAAAATGAGAAAAAGCATAGTGTCTGTCCAAGAAAACTCTTTGAACTGCATTCTACTTTGGGAGTTTTTGTCTGAGTCCCCATAGCACACTGCCCAGCTAAGGTAGGGTGGCCCATGCTAATTCACTAACAGTGTCACAATATGACTAAGTATTTGAACAGTAATTGGTAGGTAATGAAGTTGAACATTACTCCTACATAATTTTCCTGTGGACTTGACTGTTTTGATGTAGCCCAGATGGCTATAGAGTATTATTGAAACAAAGTAAATAAGCCATGAAAGTCAATCATTTTTAACCTTGTACACTACCACTTAAGCAAATGTACCAAGAGATGGCAAATACTTATTGTCCCATGTGGCAGGGTTAGCGATTGCCTGATTGGAAGATTTTCATAGAATTTTGTTTGTCAGAACCTATGCTCATCAGTTCGGAAAATTCTTTTCTTGTAGGGGTTCTACATAATATCAGCTGTTTTCCATTAACAATAAGTTATGTATCCTTTCTTTATAATATACAGAATTGCCATTGGTTGTCTTTTGTCTTTCTTACATTTCCCAACATACTTTTCTCCCTAACTCTGGCTTGCCTTCTCAAAAATTTGAACTGGATTTCGAGTATTTTTAGCAGAGAAGTTCATCATTCTCTGAGATCTAAAAATGACTCTGTGCTGAGCCACATATGCACACTCTCACAATTACACATGAACTCTTTCAAGCGAGGCTGTCTTAAGTAATTAAAGGTAATGTGTATCAAGTGTTAATTTCAAAAGCACTGTGCTTTTCTAAATGGTGCACAATTATTAGGCAAACAGCACAATTATCATCAAACTATGAGGATGCCCTTCAACCATGAGATTTAACAGTTTATTTTCAGGCCTCCATTTGTTTAATTATGCATATATCTGCATTTACCATATACACAGATAAGTGGGTATTTGCCATGTAATGAAGGTTAACCAAGTGCATTCAGGGAGGTCTAATATCTGGATTCGGTCTTTCCTTGGAGCCATTTGCTTATTTATTTTCAGTCTAATAATAAAAACATTATTTGAATGGAAAGTTTAGGATCTGGTCATTTGTTATAGCCCATACCTCTCAGGAAGAGAAAAATACCTACAGCTGTATATACTGTAAATTAGGAGCCTAAAATTTCAGGATGCAAAATAAACCAGAATAAAATTAAAGAAGAAAACTATAATTTTTCCATTCTAGAATATTTTACTGTCAGATAGGTGTCACTGTTTGTCCCAGGTGTCTGGAGGGGGACTGACAGCCTGAAAGTGCATGAATGCGGTGTAGATCTGTGGCCACTGCTGCTTTCTTCCAGAAGCCTCACTACGTGCTTTCAGCACAAGAGATTTTACAGGGATGTTTCACAGTAAAATTTTAATAAACAACTCTTTGCCAGACTTGATTTGAGTGCCTTTAAGAGAAATAACTATTCCAGCATTTGAACATAATATATAATTGGAGAAATTAAGGGAACATGCATTATTCCTAATAAGAATTAGAAACATCTGAGTTTTCAAGTACTTTTTTAGGTTTTCTGTCACATGGCCTAAAGCATGTATATAAATAATATTAGAGAGGATTTGCTTGCATAGAATACCTATGTATAAAATATTTTCATATCGTACTACAAGGAATTTAAACCCTGGGCTTACTGATAGAACCCTCAATGACACTCTAAAGTGTACCTTGGAAAACCCATAAGGTTTGTTTAAACACTGCTGATCTCAGGGTTCTATCATAACGGTTGCTGATTCAGTTGGTTTATAGGTGTGGCTTGAGAATTTCACTATAAGCAAGATTCCTAGTATGCCTGATGCTGTCAGTTTATGCATTACAGTCAGAAACCCTTGGCTCCAGAACATGACATTCTTAATTTTATAGATTGCCATTCTTTTCTGAACAACCAGAACATGAAGAATAGAATTTGAGCAGTATACACTGAACTCTAACTAAGATATGCTTGTTTGAAACACTTGTCTTGGAAAATGGTTCAAATTAAGAAGAAAAGTGAGGCACTGTATATAAAAGCCAGCTCATTTTAGACATACATGACAGAAGTATTAAAGTAACTTCAAGTGTTGTTTAATTATTGGTACACTAAAATTATGTATTGCAATAATAGCTGTGGCATGCAGTATCATCATGTTAAATTATTGGTGATATGAGCACAATTTTATGACCACATTAAAAAAAAGAAAATTTCTTTACCAGGGGCTATTAAAAGTAGTACTATCCTATAAATATTTTGGCCCATAATGGAAGTAATTTTATACCTATTAAACTTCTTCTTGGCCCCAGGTTTGGTCAGATGACTATGTACAGAAGATCAAAGGGCGCTGCTTCCAATGCATATTATTCATCACTAAAGTCAAGGTTGATGGTTTTCTAACTGTTTGTAGTGCAGACTCAATGCTTTCACACATCTGCAGTGTCTGGTCTTACTGTGCTCGGACCATAGACACTGCTAGCAAACATCACCATTGTTTGTCCTGGGCCTGTTGCTTGAGTTTCTGTGTACATGTGTGTTGCCTTTCCTCCACTGGGAAACACTGCTTCTTTAGTTTGTAGCTGTGTATCAATCACAGGCACTTTAAGGCAGGGATCACATATTTTGTTTTCTGGTTCTTAGTAGCATCCTGAGTGTATCAAAGTGTTTGATTTAATTCAACATATCAGATTTGAAGACATACCAGATTTAGCCATTGTGTGTTTCAAACAAATTATAAGCTCCAGTAGTCAGCCCTAGGCCATAGTTTACCTGTTCTGCTTGCTACAAGCAGTGCTGTTTAAAGTAGGACAGCATGGGTACAAACATTCTAGCATCCTGAAAACCAGGCATAGGGGTATGCTTGGTTTGATCCCAACCCTTATACTTAACTACTGACCTTGCTTTCGTATATTCCACTTCCAGGGCTGCAACAACACGTTAGAAATATATTTACATTCATATTTTCAAAATTAACTAGAGATTTGTTGAAACTCTGCAATTATAATAATAACAATATGACAGGAAGTATGATTTTTTCTTGACCACTTCATTTCCTTCAGGGCCTAGGAAAACACCCAGTAATCACAAAAGATAGACAGATATCCACAGGCTATTAATTCGTCATATATAAATGGGCATTACAATAATAGTGGTAAAAATCTCTATTAATTCTTGATTATTTTCCTGGTCTTTAGAGACATATTATGTATGTTATCTAGTTCATTCTCATAATAACTCTACAAATGAATTACTATGGGTATCTAATAGATGTTGGAATCCAGTTATGAATGGTTAAATCACTTGCCTGGAGTCATGAGCAATTAAAAGGAAAACTTGGGATTTAGGACAGCGTTGAACTTCAAAGTTCAGTTTTTTTAACCTTCTACTGTGCTAAACATATAGTTGAGTAATTAACTTTAAATATACATATATGTAGCAAAAATAATTTTAAAAGCAGAAGCTGTGTATTTGAAAAAGATCAAGTAGGTGTTATATAGGAGGATTTGGAGAGAGTAAAGGGAAGGGAGAGCTGTTGCATATATTCTGTATAAGTGGCATGCGCACATGTGTGTGTGCATGTGATATGTGATATATAGGTAGATGTGTGATGTAGTGTATGTGTGGAGGTCTGAAGACGATTTTGGGAGTCAACTCAGCTCTTTCACTCTGATTTCTGGGGCATGTGCAGAACATCAGGCTTGTGCAGCAAGGATTCCACCTAAAATATCCCACAGGTACTTGTATAGGCACTTTAGGATTTTATTTCTTTTAATGCTCTTACCCTTTATTGTGTCTTCACTTTCATCCATTTAAATATATTTCTTTCTAATTAACTGGGTAGCTGCTGATCTAAACCTTATTAATTTGAAAGTTAGAACAATTAGGTAAAAACTGTTTACCCTGATCTCTATGGCACATGTGTGCATGTATGTAGTTTATGACACCTCTATAATTCTAGCAACATTATATAAAAGGAAACAAGGCTCTTCACTTCCAAAGTATTTTTTCTGCTTCTTTTGTTTGAGCTAGCTCTACTGATTTTAGGTTTATTCTTTGTAAATAAAAGCAATAGCTTTTTCTTTCTTGGATGTGTGCCTCTTTCGTATTAACGGCTGAGACCCAGCTTTGGTGTGTGAGTAATACCACTCAAGTGTCACTCCCAATTACATCACAGGTTTGATTGCTTTTTTCAGAATTTCAACCCTGTCTGAAAATTTTCAGCCTACATGATGTGCTTTCTTCCATTTTAGACTTTCTATGAGTACTTGCAGTTCAATATCCCAAATTCAGTTCATGCTTGCTATTTTCATTTCCTAAGTCAAAGAACATCACATTTACTCTCATTAAAGGCAACTGAGTCATCTTTCATTCTTTCATCCAAGATGTATTTTCTTTAAATTTTTATACAATACCAATCTGTATTATCTCTCTTAAAAATGCAAAAATGCAAAAATGAAAATTGAGACAAATTAGCCAAAAATAACCCACCAAAAATAACAACAACAAAACAAACAAACAGAGAACACAGAGTTTATTTTGAGTTGGTCAATAACCCTGACCATGGGGCCTTCCCAGAACTGAAGTTGAAATGCCTAGTGATACTCCACTGCAGAAATCTGATTTTCTGTTTCCCGGAAGGTATCAATTGTAAATCACGTTGTGGTCCGCATTAGAGCCCCAGATATGTTCTCCATCTCGGTGTTGGAACCCTGTCTGGCCTGAACCTCTGTGGGTCATGTGCGTAATGCTACGATCTCTCCCAGTGCGCATGTGAATCACAATGTTCCCTTGGAGTCATCTGTTACCTCTGGTTCTTACAATCTTTCCACAACCTCTTTGTCATAGAATACTGAATCTTGAGAAGGGGTTTAGTGGAAACATTCCGTTAATGTCTCAGTGTTCCAAAGTGTCTCACTCACTATATATTGTTCAGTTGTACATCTTTGTGTTAATTCTTTTCCACTACAAGAGGAAGTGTTCTTAGTGTGTTTTGTGTATAATCTGAACAATGGGTAAAGAAATATGTCATAAGGAATAATTTTATTTCTCAATTCCTTTAGCAGAATATTATTAGATTTACCCCTAGGCCTGTGACACATGTAATTTCAGATTTTTGGCCACTTCCATAGGGTCCAATATTTGATCCTGTAGATGGAAGTTTCTGTCCCACATTTTCGTGCAACCATTCAGTTCCAACAAAACACACAGAGGCTTATATTAATTATAAACTGTTTGGCCTATCAACTCAGGCTTATTATTAACTAGTTCTTACAACTTAAACTAACCCATAATTCTTGTTTATGTTTAGTCACGTGGCTTGGTACCTTTTTACAGTGCAATATTCTCATCTTGCTTCCTCTGTGTCTGGCTGGTGACTGCATCTCTACCTTTTCTCTTCACAGAATTCCCCTAATCTGGTTGCCCTTTATGGCTTCCTGCCTGGCTACTGACCAATCACCATTTGATTAAACCAATATGAGCCACAAATCTTTACAGTATACAGAGTATTATCCCATAGCACATTTCACCTCACGAGGGGCCTTAAATCCCCCCTTCACAAAAGCATGTAATGGATGGGGGATCATGGGACACTTTTGATCAGTGACTCAACAAGAAGTAACACATTCACCACTTTAAGGTATATTACAGAGCTATAGTAATAAAAACAGCATAGTATTTGCATAAAAACTGACACAAAAAATAAATCAAACTGAAGACCCAGATATATTTCCATACCTCTGAGCACCTTTACAAAGTAGCCAAAAATATACACATGAGAAAACAAAGTCTTCAGTAAATAGTGCTTTGTCAAACTCAATGACTACATGTAGAAAAATGAAAATAAATCTATATTTATCACTATGCATAAAACTAAACCCAAATGGATCAAAGACTCCAATAAAAACAAGATACCCTGAATAAAAGAGAATGTGTGGAACAGGTTTGAATTTATTTGCACAGAAAAGGATTTTCTGAACCAACATCTAATAAATGGGACCTCATGAAACTAAAATGTTTTTATACGTCAAAGGATACCATGACTCAAACAAAGCTGAAGACTGTAGAATGGGGGGAAATTATCAATTACATATTTGATAGAATTAGTATAAAGAGCATAGTAAAAAATTGCCTTTTAGACATGTAAAAATAGTTCAGCCAAGATCCTCACTACATCCAAGACTACACCTGACAACCTGAACTCAGACTCGGTGACAACACTCACCCAAGATAATCAAGCAAAGTCCTAGAACTTCATGATGTCCACTAGACTCTATCTAAACAAAGACCTAGTGCAGTGCTCTGCTCTGCACTGCTGCAGAGACGCCACTTTGATCTGTCCTATGACTAGAGCATCTCCAACAGGAACCTGACCCTCAGTTAAGAGACTTCTAATAGAGACTGGACTTGACATTGAGCTAAGACAGGTAACACAGGTGAGTAGCCTTGGGGAGACAGGCTTAGGACCATAGTAAAGAATTTAGAGTGTGAACCTTGTACCTCAGCATAATAAAATATAAATTTTGTTATAATAACTAGATGTATCTACCTTCTTGCTCATGACAAGACATATATTGTACAAAGACATATATTGTACAAAATATATATTGTACAAAGACAAAACCAACTAGCAGAAACAAATAATACAAATACAACAAAATAACATAATTAAATCTGTGTCATATAACTAATCAGAGTTCTCAAAAGGTGAAACACAAATTGCTGAGAAACAATTAAATTTGAAATGCCTTAGCCATTAGGGAAATTAAAATAAAAACTACTTTGGGATTTCATCTTATCTAATTCAGTATTGTGAAGATCTATAAAATAAATGACAGTAAATGTTGGTGAGGATATATATGATCTATTCTTGGTGGGAGTGCACACTTGTATAGTCACTATGAGAATCACTGTGGTGTTTCCACAGAAATGGAATGCTTCTACTTCAAGATCCAGCTATAATACTCTTGTGTACATTCCCAAATGATTCCATATACATCTCAATGACACTTGCTTGTCCATGTTCATTGCTATTCTACTCATAAAAGGCAGAAACTAGAAGCAGTCTAAATGTCCAATTGATAAATAGATAAAATGTGGTAGATTCATAAGTTTCAATATTTTATATTACTAAGCATAGATATTTATAATCTTTCTCTCTCCTTTTTAATTTTCATGATAACTTACTTTGCTAAGGATTTTATCATAATTCAGTGAACTAATATATCTTCTTTCATGCTGTTATGCCTGGAACTTTTTCCCACAGTTCACAGATTTGGTTCCATCTTGTGGATTTCATCTATCTCTAACTTTATTGTTACTCTTTTATTTTCTTATTTTATTTTCTCATCCATCTTTCCCCAGAAAGTATTGAAGAATTTCTTGATATGTGTGTGTGTATCTTTGATGTTTTATTTTTCTTTATACATCTGCTATTAATTCTCAGTCATTCTTTAATTTATGTCAACTGTTACTTCCTTAGTATAAACCTTCTTTTGATGTGTCAGATTGAATTAATCATGATACTTTAGCAATTTTTACATACACTCTTAATGATAAGGCAGTGTCGTTGAGTCATATATTTGAAGGTTAGACTCCATGAAAACAAAATTCCTCTTATTTTACTTTTCAAAGGCCCATAGAAGTGTCAAAATATATACTTGCTATTTAATTGCTATTGGTCTTTTATTTGAAGTGTTTCCACACTAATTATATCTCACCTTGCTCACTGTTGCCTCTGAAGATCATGGGGGAAAAGATTAGTTTTGGAAGACACAGTTTACCTGAATAATTCCATACAGAGTAGCTTGGGGGTAAACACTTTCAAGTCTGTGCCATGTTATTGTTTTATTAAAAGTTAGAAATATTGTTTTTCTGGAAAGCATGGAATAATATCTCTTTCATAAGTTTGGACCTACATTTCTCACCTAATACTTAAATTTTCTGTCTTTGCCTATCTTTATCCATTTAAATTAATCTATGGTAGTTTATAGAACTATGTTCTGTGGTTTATATTGAATTTTCCTAAAACTCTCCTAGGCAGAAATTCTCATTTTTGTCTATATTTTCAAGTTTAACATCTTTGTTATTTTTATTCTAATGTTAATGAAGGCCTATTCCATAAAGTACCCATGAAGTTTCATAACAATTTGACTAGCAATTCCTAAAACCATGAATCTGTAACATTTCATGAGCAATAAACATTTCTGGCAAATGATGCCATATTCTGGGTTTCTCTGGGTAGCTTATCAGATAGTGCTAATCATGAGCCGGAGCCCCGTCATCCCCAATATACCTGCACTATTACAGACACAAAGCATGAAATTAACTTGGAGCTTTGTTTGGAGAAAGAGGAGGCAGAAATCTGAAAAAAAGAGCTTATTATATTCTAAAATGCTCTGTAGTAATGTGCACCAAAAATTTTATTTTAGCAACTGCATTACCTATAGTTAAAATTTTGCTCTTTAAGTATCTTTGATAGTTAGTTACTTATTTTAAAATATAACAATTCTAAGTTCAAAGAGTGAGTAAAGTCTCTACCCACCAAATACTGTTGTCTGAGGTTTTCTGTCCTGCCCTGTCCAGTTCCTGCAGTCATTAAGTCCCAAAGAAATCATACAGAGAGTCTACATTAATAATAAACTGATTGGGCCATTAGCTCAGGTTTCTTATTAACTCTTATAACTTATATTAGCCCATTATTCTTGTCTATGTTAGACACGTGGCTCAGTACCTTATTTGGCATGTCAGTCACATCTCGCTTCTTCTGTGGCTGGGTCAGGACTGCAGACTAGGACTTCCTTCTTTCCCGAATTCTCCTGTTCTCATTGACCTGCCTATACTTCCTGCCTGGCTACTTGCCATTCAGCATTTATTTAAAATATAATTGACAGAATACAGACCAGTGTCCCACACCAAAAAACAGTTACTAAATGATCTTAGAAATAGTGGGAAGTACTTTTAATCATCCAATTACTCTTGGTAAAAAAAATTGCCTCTAACATAAACATCAGATTATGTTGTCTTTAAGATGATAGGATGCAAGGCCCAACTCTCGTTTTCTTACAAACAGAAGACACATTCCTCATATTATCTTTTGTGATACTGATAGTTATAGATTACTAGGTGCTCAAGAGGTTTTTACAATTTATTTCACTGTTTTCTGTTATGGAAAACTCTCAGAGGCATTTGGAGTCAAGGTCTCCCTTTAAAGACCTTATAAATGATGATGAGGAACAGGAGACCAGGTTGGCCTCTAGAACTGTATGTATCTCTGATTTAGATTTGAGCCTTCTTAAGGGTACTCAGTAGTCTTCTGATATACCTGTCCTTATTAACATTACCTCTACTGACAAAATTAAGAAAAAAAAATGATTCTAATGGATGCCAAATTTACAAACTGGCTCATTGATCAAAGTGAAGAAAATTGCAGTTTTCCAAAGTGTGATTTGAGAGAGTTAGAAATGATGGTTAGGTCTTCCACATACTCTAACCATTAATTCACAGAGCAGTTGAAATGTCACCACTGACAGTTTTGACTAAAAAGGCATCTATATCACAGAGTCCAAACTTCCAATTTTATAGTAGAGGAAATTGAAGCTCACGAGGTTAAATGACTTGCCTAAATGACTTGCAATGAAAAATATCAAGAAAAATTGGTATTTCAAATACATAATACTTTCGATTATGCAGGGGTTTGTGTGTGTGTCGGGAGGGTTGTGCTTTATAGGAATGCAAGTTTTCCTTATTGCAGTAGCATATTTTCAGAACTGTGGTAAAAAGTTCCTTCTGAAGTTCATCCAAAGAAATAAAATAAAAGCCAGGGAGATGACAAAGAATCATAATGGTATGTACAAAAGAGTGAAAGAAGGTGGGAGGTAATTTATTCCTTGTGGAAACTTCCCTTGTTAAAAAAAAAGATGTTTGATCAAAAGTATAAGTTGTTGTATAAAGGAATAAGTATTGTTGTTAAGACTAACCATTTGGTATTGCAGAGTCAATGGATGTACTCTTCCCTGGCTAAAATAATTTCTCCTACTGGCAGCATGTCTTTCTTGCTAGTAGTTCTTTTTGGAGAGTTGAGGTCTATTGTTTTCATATGGTATGTCTATTGTTATATCCCTGAAGACATACATGCAATTAACATTACACAGACTGAACAGGTTTTATTTATTCATATAACAACAACTAATGAAGAAAGAGGTTGTGAATTTGAAAGAGATTAAGGAGTGGTTTCTATGTACAAAGGGGAGGAAAGGGAAGGGAGAAATGTAATTATACTATGTTCCCAAAAAGAAGGAACAATAAAAGTTCAGCAAAATGTATACGTTTTGTGTTGAGGTATTTTTAAAGCACATTCCTCATTTAACAGTTGCATGAGTGATTTAGACAAAATAAATGAGACTGGCAAGGTGAGTCAGCAGGTTGTTATTTGCAGCCAAATTTCTAGACTTAGTGTTTGATCCTTAATACTCACACAATAGAAGGAAATAGCTGAATTCCACAAATTACCCTGTGACTTCCACACACATGCTATGGCACATGTTGTTATATGCATACGTGCACAATAAATAAGTAAAGAAAGAGATAAATATCCATTATTTTAAAATGGGAAACAAATTTAAGATCAGAATCTAACATTGTTCATGAAAGAACAATGGACCACTACATCAATTACAGTCTTTAGATTTGGAGTTTGTGTAGATATTCTAGAGTTTTGGGGATTGAGGAAAAGACTAGAGAGAATGTAAGTATAATCCATCCATTACTGTGCTTTTAAATTTGAATATATAGTGAGCACTGATCATATACAGTGCAAATTTCTTTGGGTGTGTACATGAGGAATTCTATTTCTCTTCAGTTGTTTTTGCAACTGCCTACGGCCTCAACCCAGGAAGACATAAATTCTTTAAATAAAAACTAGTTAATTTATTTTTCAGGAAATACCTCCAAAATCTAATGAAACTTGTTTTGGAACCACATTTTCAAGAACACTGTGATTTAAAAGAAGCTGCCTCATTTGGTCAGTGAATCTTTGATGACAGCAGGTTAATATCCCATTAGGTTCAATAGTTTAACTCCCCTACTGGGAAAGTATATCTGGAACGACAATTCTCGTTATTGCCCCTATCATTCTTGATAGTAAACCTAACTACAGAACTCTTACTTTTATGTATAAAAATTTCTCATAGCTTGTTTTATGTCCATTTGGAATGAGGACTTGTGGGTATCATTTTGAGTTTTTAGCTGGGAACTATTTAAATATCAGATGAAAAGAGAAAGAGAAAATGTTTCATCACATAGATCTCACATTCAAGTGTCAGGTACACAAAACCACCAGAAATCTCACAGAAGTGGCTTTGAGTTCAAGCTTAAAAATCAGAACTTGTTAAAACAAAGGAGGGTGTGGGGAACTGGCGAGCTGACAGGAGAAGCCCATGGAACCAGAATGAGCTATCTTATGCATGTTTAAGCTGTTACCCTTCCTTTTCAACAGAGGATATGACGACTTGAAATCACCCTCTGTGTCTAGTAGATGGAGAATATATTAAAACAGAAGTCAATTTTATAAATATAAATTATCTTCTAAAAGAACCGCATCTCTTCTGGTTTTCAGTGCTCCTACATGTCCAGGCCCTTAAAGTAACCCTTATGCTATAGAGTTGTATTTTGGTGTGACATAGTTCTACATATACCATACACCTCTCAATTTTCTGTCAGTCTTCATCCTTTCATTTTAAATTTAAAATAATGTCTAAAATTTCATGTGTATTTTCATTTGCAGAAGTCTATTTTTAGATAAAAAAAAAACAAGGATATTAATTGTTTAGCCATGTGATGCTCTCAGCATGCAGAACACCAATGAGAGGAAGCGTAAACCCACAGGAAAGCATGTCTTCACAGCACACCCCAGGGGCTACAGCTCCTGTGAATGCTCAGGATCCTGCAAAGGCTGTGAAGGGCCCAAAGGAGACTGCCTGCTCTCTGACCTCCGCTCCCACAAAGCCATGAATCAGAAATGTTCTGCACAGTCTTTACAAGATTAGTATTGACTGCCCTTCCACCCCCACCCCTGCCTGCCTGCTGCATGTAATGGCTCACCCATGCAATTACATTCTTTTGTATTCTCAGAGTTCAAAACAAATTATTTCAACCTCTTTTCAGGGGCATTTGAAGCAAAAGTTATTTTTAGGAGAAATATTTTTTTTCTTGTAAGATGTAGCAGTTGTTGCTCCTCAGGCACCTGAGAGAAAAATGAAAGGCACTTCGAGTCTTCTGAAAGCCAAATTCTGATGTTTAGTTAGAGATCAAAGAGAAAGTCTGAAAGAGGGGAAGTGGAGGACATGCCAAGATGTGCAGCACTATGTTGTTTGAAGGAGCTGCTGTTACATTTCTCATCTTTGAACTCAAAAACTTACTTCACTGATGGGGGAAGAGCCACTAGCCAAGAGTATGAATTGAACCTCTTGCAGTTGTCAAGCTAATAACCAGGTAAGTTCAGCAATATGTACCAACCTTATAAGCCAGAAAGCAGGCTACATTCTTAAGTAAAATTAAAGCTGGCCCAATTAGAGTTATACTTGTAAACAACCTGAATTCCATTAAAAAGCTTTCTTCCACATAGAGATTAAAAATTCCACCTGTCAGGGGCGGGCATCTTAGTGATTGTTTTTGCTCTTGTACAGTGTTAATGGCATAGCATCATTATTAAACATCAGTTAGAGGTCCATCAGCTTGCTTGACTACCAACTGCTATGGGAGATTGGAGAAATGACTGTGTTCCTTTTTGCTGCAGCTCACATTCTACAGGGGCTAATAAAGTAAAATGCTAACAGAATAAAGGTTGATTTTGAAAGACTGTCTATTGCAAGGTCTTAACAAAGGGTTTTTTGTTTAGATTTTTTGCATTAATATGACTTCCCTGTTGAATAACTTCATTTTCAGTGTTATGCAGACAAGGCTGTAAAACATTTATTTAAATACCTAGAGAGATCCAACTCAGATTATATATAGCTCCATAGTCAATTACATACAAGTAGTGTTTTTCATTTAATAGATGTCCTGTTTACTAAGGGTTATCTGTAAATCCACAAGATCATGCTGTTCACAGTGAAGGAAACTAGCGCTTCTCCTCCTTTCTGGTATGAAGAGGTGAATAGAACACCATAGACACAGAAATCTAGCACAGAAGTTTACTCATGGGGAAGTCCTATTTTGCATCATTCAGACGTAACTACTATAAAGTCTTTAACATTTAGTTTTCAGTCTCAGTTACATCATGATCATTTCTGAACTTTATCCTACATGAAACGATAGATGCTAGAAATTCATCAGATTTTAGTATCGACTTCAAAATTTCAAAACAATCAGCATGAGGTTCAAGTTTTCACCCTACTGTTTTGTCATATGGAAGCATGAAGAAGGACACTGAAAAGAAATCCCACACTAACTCAGAATTGAGTATAATAAAAGGTTATTTATTTATGGGTAGACTCACAGATCACAATCCTGTGCTGTAATGGGGAACAGCAACCTAATACCGCAGCCAGAAGAGAAGCTGGATGCATGCTTTACATGGGCATATACTGTATAAGAGGCTACGTCCAAGTGGGTGGGTAACTGAAAGGCCACTGGTGGTAGGATTTCCTACAGCAGGAGCATAAATGACCATTAGAACCAGGAAATATTGCAATGTTTTATACCTCCCTCTCAAACCTTGTCTTTAACAATATGCATTTCTAGCTGTTATGTGCATACTGATTTTGTTCTCTGTTTTATGTGTAACATTGTCAATACAGTATGTATCCATGTGGTTTTCTTTTAATATTATAAATATGTGAAGAAAATATCAGGATTCTACACTATGTTGTTTACAAAATATTGTTAGGAAAATGATATTCTTATTGCATTTTAAGTACTTCAAACATTTTTTGGCTTTTTGAGACACAGGTTCTCTGTGTAACATTTCTGGCTAACCTGGAACTCCATTTGTAGACCTCAAACTCGCCATCCTGCCTCTGTCCCTCCCCCCATCCCAGTTCAGGGATAAGAGGATAATTTCAGACTTTTTTTTGAGTGAAGCTAATAATTTTAGCATACTGTTAAATATTTAGGATAAGACTTATTTAGGTGCCGAAGAAATTTGATGTCTCATAACAAATTCCACAATATTGCCTATGAAACAGATTTCCTAAAAGTAGAGTGATAATTTTGATGTATAACTTTGACTTTTTTATTAGTGGAATAGTATTATAACTATCAAAGTAAAGATAAATTGGTTATTTTCTGAAGAAACCTGATAGGTTTGAATTCTCTCTGTTCACTTTTATTATCTATTTCCTATTACATTTGGTTTTGGTTATGCTCAGAAATCAAACTCAGTTTCAGAAGATCAGTTCTACTCCTGGAAGTATTCAAAGTCATATATTACTAATTCTGCATGCAAGAGAACATACAGTTCAGTAATGTATTGGTTAGTTATGGTATTATGGATATTGTTGACTAGCTTTATAGATGACTAATTTGTAAGAGATCTCAAACCACTAGACCTCGCATATTTTGTTTGTGTTTTTAACAATATCAGATTAATGTGGTCTATCCTATCAAAATCATTTGAAAACACTTACTAAGGGGTAAGAGATATAGCTCAGTAGTTAAGAACATATGCCGTTCTTCCAGAGGACCTAAGTTTGGTTCTCAGAACTCAAGTGTCAGAGCCCATAGAAGTGAATCCATTCCACCTTGCCTAAAATGTCAAAGAGTTCAGACCTATTCCTGCTCCTTCAAGGAGGTTTGACCTAAGGTGTGGCTACCAAATGGACGTTTTGACCTAGGGTGTGGTTACTTGATATTTTTTGGTATTAAGAAAGTAACTAATTTGTTTGTTCTTTGTATCTTGGTGAAGAAATCTTTTCTTTCCTCCTGCAGTTTGGGTTAGACTAGAGAAAGACTAGGAGAAATAAACACGAGGTAAATCTCAGTATTTATTGGATGCCCTGTCAACTCTGTCTGTTATCTCTTTTCTATGTCTTTTTCAATCCTCACTCTTCCCCCCCAAGCATGGAAAAATATATCAGGCAAGACCTGACAGACAGATTGCACCTCAGACAAGGGCATTAGGTATTGAAGAATATGTGATGGACACTGCAGATGAATAAGACACCACAGGTGTACAGTGAAAAGTGAATACTTGGATAAATAGTCAATGGAGTAAATTGGAGTAAAACTGTAAATAAAATTTTAGATATGGGGCAGAAAGAAAGTAATCAGTTGTCTATAAAATTACCTAGAAATATTTTAACGTCCAGAGGCTTAAAGTCAGATGCAGCAACAGTAAGCACAAGCATTTTTAGAGTTGTAAATATTTTAAACTTCCCACTCCCTCTCTCACACTGGAGGCACAGACACCACCTTCTCTAAGCTGTGCCAAGACTCAGGGAAGTAAAGGTGTGGCCCAGCCCATGTTCCCAGACAGTCCGAAATGTGGGTGATATGTTCTTTGAGCTGCATGGTATGATTACCCTTGATAAATAAAGGAACTGCTTTGGGCCTATAGCAAGCTATAGGGGAACAGACCTAGGCAAGGAAAATTAAGCTGAATGCTGAGAGAGAGAAGGCAGAGTCAGAGAGAAGCCATGTAGCCCTGTCAGCACCAGATGCTGGGAACTTTAGTTGGTAAACCACTGCCACGTGGCAATACACAGATTAATAGAAATGGGTTAAACTAATATGTAAGAGTTAGCCAATAAGAAGCTAGAGCTAATGGGCCAAGCAGTGATTCAATTATTACAGCTTCTCTGTGATTATTTTGGTGCTAAGCCAGCCCTTCCCTCCAACAGATTAGCAAGCCTATGTGGTAGAATAAAATCTACATAAAACCCAACAAAGCTTGAAAAGGAATCCTAGACACAAAAGAACAGAGTTAAGCACAGCTTCTTGGTAGCCAGCATTTGGTGGCAACATGCTGCGGCTCCTTTAAGAGAGGTTCTCCTGATTCAGTGGTAGCAAAAAATAAGCAGCAGTTTTAAAATGCTGGCTTTATGGGCCTCGCTGCCAACATGAACTCAGACTCTTTCTGGAGGTCCATCTATGGAGCACTTGAATAGGGTTTGTAGGACCTGATGCTTGTATGCCTGTTGGGAAAGTAGCTGAGACCATGCCCGCAGCTCAGTGCCCCTGCCTGGGCAGGTGGCGGGATCAGGACTGCTAGGAGTGCACAGGCAGGAGAACATGTCAGATTCCTGCTGCCGTACAAAGAGATATTTCCAGGCTGCACATATTTAGGCATATTTAGCTATTATTCATTCTCAGAGTTAAAGTGCTGAGTGTGACTCCTACCAGGCAGTCCCAGAGCTGGCAGTAATAGTACCTCCATCATTTTGAAAGTGGAGAGAGGCAGAGCCAGCATTCATAGCAGCTGTAACCAAGCTGCATACCATTTTAAAAGCTCTTCAAGACAGTAAATAATTACATATACACAATAGGACAGATTCAGACATAAAGGACCTCTAAATGGGCCACAGTGTTGGGTAAATGTACATTGACTCAAGAGAGAAAAGAAAAAGAGTATATAGAGTTATAAAAGGAAATAAATGGTTTATAAAAAATTAGAACAAAGTCTTTAAAGACACAGAGTACAGTCATAGATTAAAAGGAGTAAAGGAAAACAAGCCATATAAAGATGGAAAATTCACAGAGAGTCTGGATTTTGTATATTCTTTGTGATTTCTTTGAATTTTTTGACTGTGAAGGAGCTAAGTACAGAGAGACATTTAATTGTATTGACTGCTAAGCTAAACCAGCATGCATATTATAAAGTTATCCAGACTTCAGATTTTGGATCTAAGGATATGTTGCTTTGGAAAAGAGCAACATACTCTTTTGTTTCCACAAAGGATGAGAACCTGTGGAATCCTTCCAGACTGATGTGGTTTGATGGACCAAAACCTTCTGAAAGGTCACCTTGAACACCCCTCAAAAATGTTACTTCACCCAACTGCTGACTGAGATAAACCTAACACACAGGATACACCATAAATGACTTGATTAATAGCACCCTCAATAAGGGGAAGTAGTCTAAAAAAACTATGCCTAAATTCCCAAATATTGTTTATAAATGTTTCTTTACATCTAATGGGGGATATGCTATAGAGATTTGCATTGGTATGGATCTTGGTTTATTAATACAAATTTAAGGACAATTGTGTTATACTATGTATATGTATTTCTGCTCTTGATTAAGGTATTGTGTTTGTGCAGCTCATTTAAACATGTAATGTGTAATTTACAAATATAGGTTAATAGATAACAATATAAAATAGTCAAAGTTGTAGGCATCTTAGTTAGGTTTTCTAGATATAAAGAAATATTTCAACTAGATAGGTATTCTTCAAATCTTTTAGAGACCTTCAGAATATGGCATTTGAAATGTTCTAAGAATTTAGGACTTTTCATGATAGTGAGACACATCTGCTCCTGGCAGCACCAATTACTTCAAGAGGAAGATGTGCATCGAAGAGGCTACTTATTGAGTTTGCTAGCCATTTGTGTAAGAAACTGCTCTAGACTGTTCTGCTTGATGAATTGGGCCTGCAGGACCCGCAGAGAAGTGACTGCTGAACTTGCCTAAAGGTGAGACCATCCTTTAGGGTTCCTCCTTCATGAAAGAGTCTTCCAGAATTTCTGCAGGACACAGAAGAAAGTGACTGACAAACTGCCAATATAGGAGGAATTGTCTTTGAAATTTACAGCTTCGTGGAAAAGTGTTTCAGATGCTATGGGCCTGTAGGCTAAAGATGGATGTCCCATTGGTACAGAAGAATTTTGGGTGACTGTCCAGGCAGAGAGATGTCTCTGCCAATTCTAGAGTTTTGGAAGTTGCTTCCAATGCACTTCCTATTCATTTAGGTAATCTATCCTTCTGGATTCTTTGATGGTGTTAAAGAATATATAGCTATAGCTATAGTTTTCCTTAGTTATGATAAAAGATAAAGTAGGTATAAATATTGTAACTATAATTCTTGCTTGATACCTATTTTGTTCCTATGTTAAAGTAAAAAGCCTTCCTTTTTATTTAAACAGAAAAGGGAGGTGATGTGGGATTCCCCTTTGTATGCTGTGAGCATGATTGTTTAATTAGTAAAGAAACTGCTTTGGACATATAGCAGGGCAGAACATAGGTAGTTGAGTATAAGTAAACTGAATGCTAGGAGAAAGGAGGCAGAGTCAGGTAGAAGCCATGTAGCCCTCACCAGAGACAGATGTCATAACTTTAGCCAGTAAGCCATAGTCATGTGGCAATACACAGATTAATAGAAATGGGTTAAGTTAATATTTAAGAGTTAGCCAATAAGAAGCTAGAGCTAATGGGACAAACAATATTTTAATTAATACAGTTTCTGTGTGATTTTTCTTTAACTGAGCAGCCAGGGACCAGCAAGCAGCTCTCTCCAACTACTGAGGAACAATATCTGAAAGGGGAAAAAAGGGGACTGTGAAGAGCAAAGTGATGTAATTCTATTTTAATTAAAATTGTTTTAAGAAAATAAAAGACAATGTATACAGCAGAGAACTCTTTCTCTTTGTTGAAACATATAACATTGGGGGATACATGTGTGAATTCACAAGTACATATACATACCTGCATACTTGCATATAGTACACAAACTGTGTTTCTGTGTATTATAATATGTTTTAATTTTTAAAGGACATTTTGAGGAAAAGAAAAAAGAAGCTGGACTATGCCAATGGATCTCATCTATTGAGAACCATGCTGATGAGTTACATAGGATTTCTCTTCAGAAAGTCAAGTGTCTCAATCTCTCTAAGCTGAATAACAAACTCCCTTATGTTGATGGCTTATGGACAACATTTATTTCTCACTTTTCTGGGGGACAGTGAGTTTAATTCATATACACATTCGATTGTTGGTGAATTTCTGTTCCTTATTTATGATTTCTGTTTTTTGCATTCTTTCATGTTAGAAAATATCAAGCAAGTTTATAGGTGACCTGACCCTTTAAAAACACTCCAATTATTTAATCACCATGTAAGTTATTAGCATATGTATGATGGAGAAATCATTCAGACTGTTAGTGCCAAATAGACAAAAGAAAGTAAAACTAAATATTTCACAGGTGAAAGGCACTTAAAGTCAACTCGGAATTGTGCACACATACACATTTTTTCAATAAAGAGAAAAATGACTCTTAAAGAAACAATATTTGAGGATGTCAGTCACCAGCACTTAACAAATTCTCTGTACGATGGCACAAAAGGACACAGGACATTGTAACTGGAGTTTCCTTTTCTGTCCGCCAGTTCTGATATATTAACTCTGAGGCTTAATATTAATTGCAGATTATTTGGCCCATTTCTTGGGCTTATTACTAACTAGCTTTTACATCTTAAAGTTTTTGAGATTTATGTTGGGGATAAGCCCCTATACCTCTCAAGTTTCAGAAGATCACTATAGCAGGTGAATACTGGCTAAAGATATCCAAAGGTAAATAAAATAAATTATCTCACAGAAGTCTTTTTATCAAGTTTCATTTATTTTTTCTATGCTCTTTCCAATGCCTTATTGATGCTTCCCCTTTGATTCTTCTCACAGTTGCTTACTGTGCCCCCCTTCACACATGGTTTCTAATTTATATATCCAACACACAGTTAACAAGCATGCTTTTCACATAGTTACAAAAACCTGGTGTACATGGCAAGAAGGCGCCTTGTGTCTCAGTGGGGGCATAGCTGTGAAGTCTCCCAGCAGATACCAGGAGGATTAATTAAGTATCAATACAAAATTCTAAGAAGTTTATGTGCACTGACTATATATCTTAAATGAAACTAGTTAAACTAGAAGTTTGTGATTAATATTTGGAGAAAAATGCAGTAGTGCTGTTGCACTTTCTGAGCACCTCCACTTTCTTCCCCAGCAGCTGAAAGCACAGTAGTGGTCACCATAGTGACGCGCGGGCCTAGGGAGGAAAGCAGAAGTGCATGAGTCGCATCAGGTATAGCTCCCGAGCTAAAGAGAATTCCTTGGAGACTTTGCTTCTAGTTCCAGCAGGGTGTCTCCCAGCACCAAGATGAGAATTAATTTTTTTCTCTGGGGCTGGTTTAGTGACTCAAGCCTTTTCCCTGTATTTATAAATGTAAAGCCATAAACAGTTAATTTACTGGGCTATGATCTTATGTTTATTGAAACCAAGGTGAAGAGTAAATACAGAATATTAATAGCTTGTTAGGATAGAGCAAAGAACCAATTGATTACATTTTCCTGAGTCTGCTGCTAGAGCAGACATACTGTCTCTCTGCTCAATACCACCTTCTTAGGGTTCCTTTCTTGTCAATAAGAATAGTTGTGGGGGATTGGTTTATGTAGATTTGATTATTAGAATACAGGTTTGACTGAGTAAATATTTTCACACCAGGGCTGCACGGTATGGAGAAAGGAATCCTGTTGCCTGTACAGAAAAAGTCAGTTTAAAGAATGATTTGTACACTGTTGGGATATTTTGGAAAGAATCCCGTTATGGAAAGGAGAAACACCATGATTTCACAAGACACAATTGACAGTGACTATCCAAAAAACAAATGTTTTCAAAGCTCTGCAAATCTCCACTGGATCATACTTCTGTAGATCTGTCCATGTACCTCTCAGTTGTACTTTTACTGTGTGATACTTGTTGGCTCTCATCATAAATCAAACTATTTCTATGAACTGCCATGTTACTGTGGCATTACCTCACATCTTGCTTCTTTGGTGTCTCTCTTGACCGTGCCTTCTTTCTCCCTGTATTCAGTTTGGCTTTTCTGACTAACTATATTCTGCCCTGCAATTGGTCAAAACAGCTGTATTCATCAACCAGTAAAAGCAGCACATATTCACAGCATACATAAGGATATCTCAATCAATACAGAGACAGAGAATCATAAAATAAAGTGATAAATGGGGTAGGAAGTGAATTATATTATAGCAGAAAACATGTATTCATTTAATTATTTAACCATAACTGTCTAAAGAATTGGGAGCAACAAAACTGGAAAATAGGTAAATGGGTAAAAAAAATCATTTTAAGAGAAACAGTCAGGAAATACAAAGGCAAAAGGTATGGATACTCCCTTAAGGGTTCAAAAATCTAGGGAAATTAGATAAAAACATGGACTGGAAAATCACAAGTGAGAAACAAAACCATTTAAAAGTATAATTTATATGTCTAAAAAGAAGATAATATTGGAGTGCCATAAAATAATTGAACCTGGGGGAAGCAATGACACTATAAGCTAGGGGAAGAAAAATAAAAATGCAATAAATGACAAACATTACAAACAGTTGGTTTAATCAAACTGTATTAAATCTCTTGGAATGGAATAAGTAAGTGAAATACAAAGATTATCAGTGAGGTTAAAAAAATAAAGAGTAATTGAAATAAAAAAGAAAAACTGGAACTAAAAACTAAAAATAAATAAATCAATAAAAAAATTAAGTTGTCTCTAATACATCATTTAAATATATAAGAGAAACTGTGTGAATAAATTTGTATTCAGTTTGAACAAACAAACTTAATGGTGAACTATCTATATTCAGAAAAAGTAGCTCTGAGAACAAGGAAAACTGACAACAAGATGATTTTATTATTTGAAAACAAAGTCAACTTAATGGTCTACAAAGAAATCCTACCTTTATTTGTACTCAAAACAGTGTTAATACATAAATGGAAAAAGTAAACGTGCAACAAATCAAGATCTCCACTAATAAAGGTCAGATGTCTACTCAGCTTTCAGCAATCAGTAGAATAAATGCTCAGAAAAGCAAAAATACAGGCAAATTAAAAATCATTGTACAAATACCATTTAAAATAGTCTATAAAACTGAATATAATGTAGAAGAGTCAGCTCATAATCAATAGAAATATAAACCACGATAAGCTGTATTGTGGACCCGAGCAATTTATCAAGTTGTCAGTCCAAACCATAAAAAGTACATGCACAAACTACATTGTAATAAAACTAGAAATGAAGAATGTGGAAAATCCCTAATATCAATAAATTAAAGAAAATATTTCAATTGATAGATTCAAGAGAAATAAGAAAAATAAAACATTTTTGTGCTGTTCAGAAACTGTGCTAAATTTGGAGGAATGTGTTATATTACATATATACAATTAAAAATTAAATTTCTAAATAATAACCTAAGTTCTTGCCTTGAGAAACAAGAGAAATTTAAGTAAAAGAACATACAAGAAAAATAAATATTAGAGCAAAATGACTAAAAGTAAAAATAGAAAACCAATAAAAACATATAGGTTCTTCTTTATTATTTTTGTTTGAAAGATTACAACATAATTATATCATTTACTCTTCCCTTTCCTCCTCTAAACTCCATCCATATATCTCCCTGTGCTCTCTTTCAAAGTCATTTGTTATTACTAGCATATACATAAGTAGTATATGTATATACACAAATATTCCAAAATACAGTATATCTTAATCCATATAATGATACTTGCATGTATGTTTTCAAGGCTGATCATTTAGTGTTGGATAATCAATTGGTATCTTCTTCCCTAAGAGAACTTTTTGCCCTTACTATTAAGCAGTTTTAGTTGCCTCTAATTATCTTTGTAGGGTTGAGTACTCAAAGGCTTTCTCCTTGTCTATATTGACATGTCTATTGCTGTTGTTCTTATTCATTTTATGTTTAGGCAATTATGGTGGTGAGATTTATGAGTGTAGCTTCTGACCTTCCTAGGAAATGTATTCTCATAGCTAACTCTCTAATCCTTTGACTCTTAGATTATTTCTACCCACTTTTCCACAATATGACTCAAGCCTTAGATATGGTGATTGTTTTATAGATGTGTCCATTGAGACTGTGATCCAAAACTCTTGATCAGTGGTTCCAGAAAACAGCATGCCAGCTTTCAAAGAAGGGAATCAATCAACAGTTTTACCCAGCTATATTGTCTATGAACTACAACAATGACAATCATGACACGTTAGGGATACAGTAGTGGCATCAATACCTGGGTAGCAACAGCTCTTTATTTGGATGTAAGACACACTCAACAAAAGAGAAATCATGCCTAGCACTAAAATCCTAGCAAATACCCAGGGCTGCTGAAATAATGGATTTTGAAAGAGAACCTACAAGCACCACTTTTCTAAGCCAGCATAATCATAATTTCTTAAAAAATTCTTAATATTTGTCCTTTTTTGAACAGTGTACAAATATCTCACAATATTTCCCTATTTTGTCTAAATAGAATGAAAAGATTTTTGTTGTAGCATAGTAAAACTGTATACAATCAGATTAACTATCAGGTATGAATTATACTCACAATACCCAGTGACAATGCCCAATATTTGTATTTGGCAAGTCTGCAGGAATTACTGTAATATCTGTCCTATCTTAGTAAGTTTAAAATTTTATACCTAATTGACATTTTATCCTAGCTTATATTACCAATCCAAAACTATCTTTTTAAATCTCAGAATATTTCCTTAGATAAACAATTTAAGCTTTTATGTCTCTTAACCATATACACTTTATACATTTACTGTGAGTTTCTTTTCTGAATTTGGTAACAAGAAAAACTGTAACAATAACTGTCTTGTATTCAACTCAATTAGACACCCAAGAAGAATACAGTACTATCTGTGTAAACAGGAAGTACAGACTACACAACTTCCAAAACTATAGAAATGAAAGGGACAAATGACTGCAATATTTTCTTCAGTCTACAGGTCAAGAATATCTGACAAACGTTTTTGTGAAGCAGGAATTTTGAAGGACTCTCTTGTTTTGTCTTGGCAAAGATAGGCAGTCATATTCTTTTGTTGTTCTGCTTGTTTACCTTTCTTGTCTTATACCTAAAGAACACTCAATTATACCACAAGGACACTAGCTCAACTATGTTCATGGCAGCTTTATGTGTAATAGCCAGAACCTAGAAATAACCTTGATGCCCCTCAACCAAGGAATGGATAAGGAAAATGAGGTATATTTGTACAATTGAGTAGTATTTAGCTGCTAAAAAAATGACATCAGGAAAATTGAAGGCAAATGAATGGAAGTAGAAATAAATCATCCTGAGTAAGGTAATATACACCCAGACAGACAAACATGGCATGTACTCACTCATAAGTGGGTATTAGCTGTAAAATAAAGGATAACCATGCTACAATCCATAGACCCAGCGAAATTAAGTAAAAAGAAGGACCCGAGGCTAGACCCATGAATCTCCCTGGAAAGAGGATATACAAGAGATCTCCCTAATGGACAGGGTGTGAGTTTGGATAAGAACTTGAATAGTTGTGCTAGGGGTAGGTAGAGGGGGAAGTATTGAGAGAAATGACATGAAATGGGGGCTTTTCTGGGATGTCTAGAAGCCTGATTTAAGAGAAAGTCCCAGGAATCTACAAGAATTACCTAGCTAGGAGTCCTAGCAATAGTGGATACATAGCCTGAACTGGCCATCTTTTGTGATAGGATTGTTGACTGCCCCAATTTTCATCAGAGAGCTTTTATCCAGTAACTGGGGAAAACAGATGTAGAGACTCACAGACAAACATTAGGCCAAGTTCAGGGAATCCTGTTGAGGAGAGAGAAGGATCATAGGAGTTGGAAGGGTCAAGGACATCACAAGAAAGTTCATAGAATCAACTAACCTGGGATCGTAGGAACTAACAAATGGTGTAGGAGGTCCTTCTGTATTTCTCTTGCTTTCATTGGTTAAATAAAGAGATGTCTTGACCTTTTGATGGGGCAGCCCTTAGGTGGGTGGAGTAGGCAGAACAGAATGCTGGGGAGAAAGGAAGTGTGGCAGATGCTATGCTTCTCCGGCCCAAGATGCCAGTAAGCCACATCCTCGTGGTGAATACAGATTATTAGAAATGGGCTGAATCAAGATGTAAGAGTTGGCCAAGAAGAGGCTAGAACTATGGGCCAGGCAGAGTTTAAATGAATACAGTTTCTGTGTAATTATTTCGGGTATAAGCTAGCTGGGACCAAAAGCAGGCCAGCAGCTGGGAGCTGGGCAGTGGGACACAGCCCACTCCTCCTCATGCAATAAACAAACACTAAACCAATAACCAGGGAAATTTACATGGACCTGACCTCGGCCCTCTTTGCATATTTGACAGTTGTGTATCTTGGTATTCTGGTGGTACTCCTAACAGTGCAAAGAGGGGCTGCATCCACCTTTTTTAGTGTTTTTTCATGCCCTATTCCTCATGCTTGGTTGCCTTGCCCATCCTAAATTCAAGGGGATATGCTTAATCCTACTTCAACTTGATATGCCATACTTTGTTAATACTAATAAAAGGCCTACCACTTTCTGAACAGAAACAAAGAAGGAGTGGGTTGGGGGAGGACGAACTGTGATCAGGATGTAAAATAAATGCCCAAACAAAACAAAACAAGGCAAAAATAGTCTCCAAAAAGCTATTAAGTTAATTTTGTTTTAGTCATTTAATCATGGAGATGTGACCTAAACTTAAGAGTGGTTTATATACCCAGTGAGAGTTCATTCGGGAAAACAAATTTTTTCTCTGTAAATAGTTAACAACTGGAGATAACACTTGGGTTAAGGACAGATGGGGTGTATGTACCTACTTTTACCTCTCAACTCTGGCATTTTGACTGGCTTGGAATAGAGCAAGCTCTGTGAATCTGACATTGTCTTTCTGAGTTCATATGTATATTAGTCCTGCTATGTCTGGAGGACACTGTTTTCTTGGGAATATCCAGATCAAGTGTCCTCTTTTTGACATCACTTCCAGAGCCCTGAAGGTTTGGTGAAGAACTCTGATTTAGAAATGAGTGCTTGAAAGTGTCTCATTCTCTACACATTGTCCAGTTGTGGATCTCTATATTACTTTTCATCTATTGCAGGGGGAAACTTCTTTGCTGATGGCTGAGCAAGGCACCTACATGTATATGAAATCTCTTTAGGAGTCATTTTATTCCTATGTCCCTTTATCAGAACAATAGCACTTGCTGTTTACTACCCTAGTTAATGGTTTGAACCTGCTTGAGTGGAGCCTAAAAATAAGGTAGACTAAAGTTTCATGCAATAGCCAACTTTACTTAGATCATCAGATAATTTATTCTATGAGGGTATAGAAGAGTCATATAAGGTGTTTAATCACAAGGACAAGCCACATGTGAAAAACATCTTTTTCCACAGAGACATATAAATATCAACTGCTGATATAAACTCACTCCCCTTGGCTAGACCTTGGAGGAGCCCAAAAGCACATTCCAAGAACAATTCATGTTTTGAAGAAACTGAGATACAAGACTCATCTTTTTGTGGAGTTTTTTCGTAAGCACACAAATGACTCTATTCTTGGACTATGTACCAAAATCTCCTCCTTGGGAAATTTTCTACTAGGTCCATGGCCTATTTAGTCTTAGGTACTTGATTACCTATGCAGAATCAGGTATGGATTCCATTTCATGGAGTGAACCTTAAATACAGTCATATAGTGTTTGGTTACTACCACAACATTGGTGTCACTATTTTACAATTGTTTCATGCAGGTAGGTTACCATTGTAGATCACAGATTTTATAGCTGGGTTGGTCCAGCCCCAATGTCCTCTTCAGGGTTCAAATTGGACACTGCAGCATTTAAAAGGTGAATGATTCTCTCACTCCAGTTGTTCCAAACAAGTCTCTTTATTCCTTTACTTCTTTCCTAATTCTCCTGTCCTAATTCTTATCCTTCCTAGCTTCTCCCCCTCTAGCCTAAAAACTCTCTCCTTACAGGGGGCTTGAAGAAAAGAAAAAGCTACCTCTCATTGATCAAAAGTTCATTTCTAGAATAAGTAATAAGGTGCCAGGCCCTTTTCCACGACAATACAAGGGTTTCAAAGTTTTAGGAGTAAGATTGTGATCAGATGGGGCACAGCACAGTATCCAGTGACAATTTTGAGACATAAGTCTTTTGCCAACAGATTTGGTAAGAGAAGAATTGGCATTCTTTCTTAGGGTGCTTTGTGTAGCAACCTTGGTTAGACATCTGTGATTATGCTTTTGTGCATAGCTGTAAAGTTTTAAACTTATGATCTATTTACAAAATGTGTTTAGTCTGGTTTGAACTTGTTCTGAGGTAAAAGTGAGCTAATTATGTCCAGTTAGTTTGCACAAAAGGGACAAAGCTGGCTTTACAGTGTCTGCAGTCCTCATGGGACAAATATATAGTTATAAAGCATGTCCTAGTATATTTTCTATATATCAAAATTATACAGATAAATGAAAAGCCTTCTTCCCGGCCATCCACAGATATGTGCCCATAAGACATCAATGTAATCTTGAGATTCGTTTTATATATATATATATATATATATGTATATATATATATATATATATCTCATGTGATATATATATATCACATGAGATTATACAATACAGTACAGATATTGAGAAGACACAAAGCTGCCTTAGCAAAGGTGAGTAACAGTTTCCAGAGTTGATGGTCATGCAGGCCTTTCCTGGACAGGATTAACCTCCATCAGAGAATCAGTCCTCTGGTAGGCTGACATACGAACACAAGTTGTCATCTGCTGTAAATCTCATGGCCTGCAACAGGTTCGTGTTTACCTTTCTCCTTTACAGTACCATGAATACTGGTCAATATGTGTGAAGGTTCTTGCTCATCACCAGCTTTAATTCTCCATGTGTTCTTGAGTCTTCAATGAGATATGTAAGTATTGTCCTTAGCGATTGGGCTTTACCATCAGTTTGTGGAGAACAATTATAGCCTTAGCAACAGCCTTAGTTGTATGGGGTTTTCCATGGGCCTTCTTTTGCCAATAACTCAATTATTTTTAACCAATTCTTAGAACTTTTAGTTCCACTTGCTGGCAAAAGACATCTTGTTGAACTTTGTCCTCCTAATATTTGGTTGGTTAATTTAGATTTATTTCATATATGTACATATTTTAAGAAGTTTCTACTTGTTTCCATATGATCCCTCAAATGACCCTTGGTATTGCTTGTCCTTCTGGCTTCCTTGAGCCTCTGGTTGCCAATATTCTTGAGCCTCTGTACTCCA
Source organism: Ondatra zibethicus (assembly GCA_004026605.1). Taxonomy (NCBI): domain Eukaryota; kingdom Metazoa; phylum Chordata; class Mammalia; order Rodentia; family Cricetidae; genus Ondatra; species Ondatra zibethicus. The sequence continues at coordinate 11,848 of PVIU01015302.1, read as the reverse complement.
CTAGTCATTGCTAGGCCTCCTTATTCTCCAGGGAAAGGTGAATGGACTATCTGCCCATTTCTGCAGCTCACTACACAGGATGCTTGTTCCACAGCCCCATCATGCAGGACAATAGGGAGTCATGTCAAGTAGGAATTCAGTTTATTACCATGAGTATCAGCTTAAGTGAAATGGTGTGATGTTGGGATACCTCCATCCAATAAGAGGCAGCCAAACACTCCCTGTGACTGAAGGGGCATCTACCTAATTTCTGCTGTCTCATACTCACTCAAACTCAAGCTAGGCTTTTCTCTGTCCTACAGGCCTCAAAATACTCCAGCCAGGCTTTTCTCTGTCCTATAGGCCTCGAGTTACAGGCCCTGAGATAATTTTGGCCCAACAACTTGTCTCTCACTGTATTATCTCCTTTACATATCCCCTCTTCACTCTGCCATCATTTTAAATTCTATCTAAAATAATTGTTATAAAATATAAACTAATTACTTTTTCATATATTTTCTATCTGCATCTTGATGACTCTATACTAATAAGGAGAACAAATAAGGAGATTAATAAAGAGATCAATGACAGTTTTATTGAGCATTTTCAATTTTAATTGCATTTTTAATATTACTGTCATCATAACTAATTTTTTTAGAGCCCAAATTATGTATTGAAAAATACTTCCATGAAATTTAAGATTTAGAGTAAGATATTATTCTAACAAAGCCAAGGTATGTTGTGTGCATGAGCCTCCCTCTCTAACACAGATAGACTGAATTCCTTATAGAACAGAGGAAATCAGGACTTTACAGCCCAGGTCACCTGTATAGAAAACTAAGAAACCTCATTTCATACTGACTGCAGTTATGAAATAGCAAGGCCAGTTCCCACAGGCCTGGGTGGTGGCTATGAAGAGGTGAGAGTCTCTGAAATGCAACAGATGGAAGACTAAGTCTCACTTTCTGTAGCATTGAGACAATGCTCCCATGTCTGGTACCACAGGCTCTGGGAAGATGGGAATTGTCACATCCCTCTGCACAAAAGAAATGATCATTGTAAAAGCCAAATAGAATACTCTCTACATGTACTTACACATGCTTGTCAGTCCCTGAAAATCTCAGATATTAAAGGCACACTCATATATATAAATATTACTGAATCCAAGCTACCTCTCATGACTCTAGTACATTCTTTTTTAATACAAATATAATTTGTCTTAAAATATATTAAAATATTATGGTGTAGAAGGTCCTTCTGTCTATGGGTTGCTTTCATTGGTTAACAAAGAACTGCTTTGAGCCTACGGCAGGGAAGAACAGAACTAGGCAGGAGAAAGCTAGGCTGTATGCTAGGATGAAGAAGGATGGAGTAGGAGATACCATGCATCCACCAGTAACAGATGCTGGGAATTTTACCCGGTAAACCACTGCCATGTGGTGATACACAGATTAATAGAAATGGGTTAAATTAAAATGTAAGACTTAGCCAATGAGAAGCTAAAGCTAATGGGCCAAGCAGTGATTTAATGAATACAGTTTCTGTGTGGTTATTTCAGGGCTAAGGTAGCTGGGTGGCTGGGACAAATCAGCGTCCTCCCCTTGTAACAATATTGGAGACTTATCAAAGTTTTATCTTTCTCAGAAGTTACATTTCCCAGGAATACTGTCTAACAGAAATGTGGACATAATGACAAATGAGCATGAAGAAAGAAATTGCAGTGTGTTGTTTACAGCATGTAGTCATCATTTTGAGGTCAATTGTGTTTGAGAGCAATGAGACATGTGGATTTGTATAGTCACTTTCAGATTTAACTTTAACTGTGTGGCTATATCTCTCCAAAAAAGTTTTAGTGTTAGACCTTTACAAGCTAAAATTTTTCTCATTTTAAAAAATATTTATATAATATATTATTTAAATTTTATTCTGATTATATTCATGCTTGTCCCAATTTCTTCCAGACAATTTTTACCATATGCCATATTTTGAATTATTAGCCAAAAATAGTGTCATATACTGTCATTGTAGATACCTATCATGCTTATTAATACTTGTTTTTTCATGTTATAATTCTCTAGATTAAATTGCCACATAGCATTTATGAAGGAATTACCAAATTATTTTAATATTTGTACATTATATACATTAATTTTGTAATATGATAGCTAAATTTTAAGCATTTATTACTATTTTCACTTTGGAGACAAGAACAAATGTCTACTGACTCCACATAGGACACAGATGTCAGACCAAAGTAAAGATATTAAAATCTAATTTGGTGGTTTAGTTTTTCAATGGTTTAATTTTATTTTATTTCATTTTTCTGTTATTTGCAGTAGTATAGGTCAGGGGTTTCTTGCAAGGGCATGGATGAGTCAAAAGTAACTATATCACTGAAATTCCTATTCAAGCTTAGGTAATGATTTCTGAATGCTAGAATTCTAGAGTTACACGTATGTCTCTCAGGAAGCTCTGTAGGTTGGTTAATTTCCTCTCTGTAGAAGTTCTTATTTCTTATATGTGAGAAGGGATGTGGAGAATGTTGTGAGTTTGAGTAATTTCCTGAGACACGTAAGTTGTTTATTTCCTGAGTCTTAATCATTTCTGCTACACGATAAAGATTTCAATTAGGAGAACACTGGGACAAACATTCATTAAAATATTACCACATTATTTTATATTTTAAGAGTATTATAGTTAAATATAGGCAAAATATGAGTAAAATATGACAACATAAGATGGTAGAATATTAAGAAATTTGTACATACTTGGACAGAATAATGCATATTTTATCTCTGTTTTCAATCCCCAAATCACTAATCTATACAATCAGGGGGTTCTTTAGTCTCTGTGGAAGACAGAAAAGTAGTAGGAATGAACTCTGTGAGGAATTGCTTGCTTAAAGTAGTTATTATTTTTAAAGTTACACTGTTTTCATTTGTATATAATGCATTCATTCTATTTGTTAGACACCCTTTGTTTACCAGGATTTCTTAAAGCTCAGAAGATAGAGAAGTAAACAAAAATAGTGATAAATATTTGTTTATATCAATCTTACATTTTCCTTGGGAATTCGAACTATATCAGTAAATTCATCAATTTATTATCAGTTGGTGCTCTGATGGAAACTAATCAGAAAACAAAGTGGAGAAGAATGATTTTGCAGGGTTTGCCTAAGTAGGACAGTTGGAAAAGTGTTGTTAAGTGGTATCCACCTGTGCAGACACAAAATGAAGGAAAAGAAGCAGCTATACCTGGGGCAGAATATTTCAGATAGCTAGAAACAGTACAAAGAACCTTTGAAAAAGTCAGTTTGCTATGTCTGAGGAACAGCATGAAGCCAGTGAGACTGGAGAAGACTGAGCAAGGGTAGAGCTGTATAAAAGGAAAGGAAATCAGCTCCCAGGAAAAGGATCACACAGCACATCTTTTAAATCTTAGCAGGGGCTTCTAAAAATATTTTTCACCAAGCAGTTTTAAGCACACATAAAAAACTGAAGGGACACAGATATCCTGTATACACATTGACCTATTACCTAGACAAATGTGTACTTTCCCTTATCCATATCCCACATACTTTATGTATTTTTATATAGAACATAGCAATGAAACTCATGGCAGGAATGTTGAGTATCATCTCTTCCATCAATTCCTCCTCCTTCTTTGTCTTGAAATGAAACTCATACTCATCACATGTTTTACAATAGAACAACTATAACTCCATCAGTGCTTTTTTGTTTTAACATGTTGAGATAGGGAGCCTCTTGGAAAGAAAATGAAATCATGAAAGTCACATGATAGCTTACTGTTATGACCTTGTGTGAGTGTAGGTCAGATAAAAGAAAACTTATTAAAACATTAAAAAGTTGTTCAAATTTGGGGAAGAGCTTTCAGCTATTAGCTATTTGGATTTCAATGCTCAGGATGGAGAAAATTGGAAGTTGTTACATCATGATTTATTCTGAACATAGAATTTAGGGAAAATAGTAGAACTGCCAGGGCACATACTAACATTTTGTATCTATATATATGTGATTTTTGAATGCACACATTTTAGTCAGTCTAAAATTTAATCTTTAATTCAGATTGATAAATTGATGGAAGACTACAGGTTACAGGATAGGATTGCTGAAGTCTGTGTGGTCTGGAAATTGATGCTATTTCTGTATTTACAGTTCTGTGCTTGAGAATAGTGCCAAGAGCATGCTGAGATTTGTAGAAATAGCTTACGCACAATATCAAAAATCAGTTCTAATAGAAGCCAACTCTCAGTGCTTGGGCTAAATAGTAATTAAGTCTTTAGAAGGACTCGATTTGAAGTTTGAAGGCATTCTGTGAAAACTAATTTGCTAATGAGTACCCTCTACAATCTCTGGATTTATTAATTGTTAATTGCCATGGATTTATTAGGGCACAAAGTGTAGCTTGCTTAATGCTGTTAAACAAATGGCTCTAATAAATGTGATGCCAGAACATGTCATTTGTGTGAAATACACGTGAATTGATTTTAGTTTAAAATTTTGGTTTGTGAAATTTTTCTTTCTTTAAAAGGCTCAGACTAGGGCCATTAACATAACATTAGCATTACATCAACATAGTCTTCAGGATGATCTTACTCTAACCTTTGGCTTCAAATTCTACTGTAGGTTTTTGCTGCCTTTTGTATTAGAAATAACCTTTGCAGTGCTCTGTCATCTCTCTGTCTTTCTTCTTTTCATTTGCCTTTTCTGATTATTTTTCACTCCCTTTGATATATCCATACTTCTAGTAATCTTTTATGAATTTTCTTAAGTTCCTTGAAATTTTATTCAGTTTTTGTAATATGTAATTTTGCCTATCTTAATTTATCAAATCATAATAATTTTTCCTTTAATGCATTTATTATGCCTTTCATATTTGTGTTTCATCTACATGTGGATTTTTAATTCTAAGAAAATGAAGGGAAGTGTTTATTTTGTTTTTACATCCTTAAGTGGCGGAAGCATGGCAGTAGGAGAATGAGCTGCCTGTGGGAGGAGAATAGTGCAATTAATAGCAGAGGTGCAGTGCCAATAAGCTGAGCGGTGGTTTGGTTCTGCAGCCAGTGGTAGGGGAGGCAATCACGTTGGGGCATAGCATGGGTAACTGAGACTATATAAAAAGCGGTTAATACCAGAAGATAGGAGGCCATAATTACTTGATAAATTGGAAACATTAATAGAAATTTTACCTGTGTGGAGTTGTTGAAATAGCCAATACTCTTTATTGAATAGAGAAAGAAAGGAAGCAAAAATTAAGAGGAGGGGAAAACTATCCAGCCTAATTCACAATCAAAATTCCTTATTATTCCTCGTATTTGAATCAGGTTTTAGATCTTGAATTATTTATTATAATAGGTTGTGCTGGACTCCTAGAAGAAAGAATCATTGCAAATGATAAAGGTTTTAGTTCCACCTCAGGGTTTTAAAGTACTTACTTGTTAATTTTATTCCAAAGAAAGGGATCACTATGGATATTTTAATGATTATTGGTTAAAATTCTGTTTCTAAGATTTAGAACCCATAGTTCCAAAGCAGCATCATAACATCTCTCTGTTAGCGGGAACAGAAAGAATACTTCCATAATTCAGTGACAGTGTCCTACTCATAAATTAACAGGCACAGAATGCATGATTAGAATTGAAACATTTGACATTGTGTGTAGGTACCATATTACATCCACACACTGGCTCTTATGCTATTGTGGTTTGAATCTGAAATGTTTCCTAAAGACCAATCTTCTGAATTCCTTGACATGTGGAACCTTTAGAACTAGAGGGTAAAAAAAAGTTATAACATGGTGGAGGTGGAGGGAGATAGTACGACACAGGTGCTATGTGTGGGAGGGATGGAAAAAGCTGGGAAGGAACTTTATCTAGGAAATGATGGGGGAATAAATATAATGGAGGAAAGTAGTACTAAGATTGTTTGAAAGACCCATAAAGAAACATATTAAAAGAGGCTTGGCTCTAGAAGGGCTCCCAGCTGTCCATGGGGATGTCCCCAGCTAGGACTCTGGGCAGTGGAGGAGAGGGTGCTTGAAATGGCCTTGCCCTTGTCAGACTGATGGCTATCTTGAATATCACCATAGAACCTTTGTCTGGCAACAGATAGAGATAGAGACAGAGACCCAAATCTGAGCACTGAATGAGCACCCAAGGTCCAGTTGAAGAGCAGAAGGAGGGAGAATATGAGCAAGGAAGTCAGGACTGCAAGGGGTTGGTCCACCCACTGAGACAGATCTAATGGGAGCTCACCAAAGCCGATTGGACTGGGACTGAACGAGCATGGGATCAAACTGGGCCCTCTGAATGTGACTGACAATTGGGGCAGGCTGAGAAGTCAATGATAATGGCACTGGGATTTGTCTCTATTGCATGTACTGGCTTTTTGGGATCCTAGTCTATTTGGATGCACACCTTCCTAGGCCTGGATGGAAAGGGGAGGGCCTTGGACTTCCCATGGGGCAGGGAACCCTGCCCTCTCTTAGGACTGGAGGGGGAGGGGGGTAGGGTGAGTCGGGGAGCAGGAGGGAAATGGGAGGAGGGAAGGAAGTGGAAATTTTGAATGGTATTATTTATAAAGCAATAAAAAATAAAAAAAATTAAAAAAGAAACATTTTATGTCTACTTAAAATAATATGATATGTATTTACAAGTTGAGTTACCCTTGCTGGAAAAGGCTTATAAACCTTAGGTATATGCTTTTGTCAACAAGTTCTTTTGCATTCCAGTGAAAAATAAAGTGAAAATTAGATTAAGCTGACTTTGAGATGGGACTTCTAATACTTCTTTAAGGTTTTATTCCAGGATTAGAATAAAATATTGAAAAATATTTGGTGTAGAAACAGCATAGTCCACAAACTTCTCCAACCCATTTACTCAGATATATGGACAGATGTTTGACTCTTCAAGTATAAAGCACAGCAGGGAAGATCTCAACTTGTCTTGGTCACTACTATGGCTGAAGCCTGTCCACCCTGTTTCAGATTTACTTTATGTCAGCTTGACACAAGCTAGAGTTTTCTGGGAAAAAGAACCTCAATTTAGATAATGCCTACATCAGACTGACTGTAAGTAGATCCACAGGGCATTTTTCTTAACTAATGATTTATGTGGGTGATCTCAGACTACAAAAGGTGCTCATCCCTGAGTGGGACAAGAAAGCAAGTTGTGGATGTCATAAGGAGCAAGCCAGTAAACAATGTTCCTCCATGACTTCTCTTCAGACGCTGAGCTAAGTTCATCTCTTGCTTGAGTTTTTGCCATGACTTTCCCCAGTGGTGGAATAGGATCTGAATCTTGTAAAACGAAAGAAAATCTTTGCTCCTCAAGTTGGTTTTGGCCATAGTATCTTATCACAGCAATTAGCCAAAACTAAGACAATAGCTACTTAAATATAAGCAGAACTTATACGCACCTAATGAGCTCAAGGTTTTATTTATGGATATAGTTAATAGAATAATTCTTTATGGTTTTTCAGACATTATTCTTTTAAACCTCTTCTCTCCTTCTTCTGTATTTACTTCCCTCTCCCCTCTCTCATTAGGGTCCTCCATCTTTTTCTATTTGCCTGATCACTTGCTCCCTATGTTCCTCCCTCACCCCCTATTCTGGCAATGCTCCTGTTTTACTTTCATAGGTTCTACAGCTATTCCAGGCACTGTTGTAACTACAGATCTAGTAGTACTCATATCTGAAGACTTGGAGCTAGGAGCCTCAGATGAGAGAGTACATGCCGCATTTTTCTTTTCTTTCTGGGTAGCATCACACAGTATGAGGTTTTTGTCGAGTCCTTGAGCAGTGGTCCAGCTGGGCCATGTGGTAGATTTATTTTTAACATGTTGAAAACTGTCCACAATTGCAGGGAGCCATAGGCACAAACGCCATTATAAGATGGCGCTTACACCCTCGCAGTTTAGAGGTAAACAATTCCATATTTGGCAATGCTTCTGGACTGAGTGTCCAGGTGCTTCCTGAATGCGCTTTAACCTTGAGGTCCCTAACCAATCCCGAGGACTCTGGTGCCAGCGGGCATATTGCAGCCAATTGAGGTGTAAGCCGTGTCACTTCTCTCTATATAAGCAAGGAGCCTTGGGGCCCCTTGCTTCCTGCATTCCCTTCAACCAAGAGGCTCTCCAATAAAGCGTGATCCGAGAAGAATCCTGAGTGGTGGTTGTTCTTCCTCGCTGGTCGGGGAGTTCGCCTCACACAATGATTTCCATACTGGCTGCATCAGTTTCCAGTGCCACCAACAGTAAATAAACTTTCCTTTTCCCCTACACTCTTCCAACATTTGTTCTTTGTTTTCTTGGACTTTACCATTTTGAGTGGGGTTAGATGAAACCTTAAAGTTATTTTGATTTTTCATTTTCCTAGTTATTGTGGCAGAGGAATGAATGTTTTTTGAGATACTTCTTAAACATTTTTAATGAGTTGTTCTTTCTTTTTGTTGATCTTTTCTTGTAGTTTTAACTATTTTTTTGCTTTTATTTGTCTTTTGAGTTATTAACATATTTTGGATATTAATTCTCTGTCATATGTATAGATGAGAAAGCTTCTCTCCCACGTTTGGGGTTTTCTCCATACCAAGTTAAGTCTGATTGTTTCTTTAGCTGCTTGGAAGTTTTTTAGTTTATAAAGTCTGGCCTATCAATTGTTGGCTGTAATTCTTTGAGCAAATAGACAAAAATACAGACATTACACTGCAGGACATTTGTCTATGAGAGGACTTTCTGAATAGGGCTCTATCAGTTTCCGGTACTTTTTAAGTTTAAGATTTCAACCCTGTGGATCCAATAGTATCAGTGTTAAATGTTGGGAACAGGAAGAGCTCTATTAGGTCACCTATCCTCTCATGGTGTTTGCGTTTCTAACCCTGTCTCAAAAAACCAAAAATAAATAAATAAATTAAATTAAATAAATTGTAACACTGCAAAATTGGAAATCTTGACTTCTGGAAGATCTAATTCCCCTGCTGTGTTATTCATCTCTGACTGCCTTGACAATGCAATGGAATGGGAGGCTTTAACAGTAGACATTTCTTCCCCTTCTGGTTTCTAGAAATTAGAAGTTCCAAACTAAGGTGTTTCCGGTAAGGACTGACTTCCTGGATTGTAGCTCACTGCCTCCTCAGACAGTTCTATGCACAGTAGCAAGCAGATACCGTTCTAGTGTCCTTTCTCTTATAAGGGCACCACTTGAACTAGATTAGATTCTCACTTTTGAAAACTCCACTTCGCTTTAATAACTTTCGAAAAGGTAGTAATCTTAACCATCTCAAAACAAAGTTGCATCGCAGGTTAAGAATTCAGCCAGGCAGTGGTGGCCCATGCTTTTAATCCCCGCACTTGGGCGGCAGAGGCAGGCAGACCTCTCTTAATTTGAGGCTGGCTTGGCTTACAGAATGAGCTCCAGGACACACTCCAAGGCTACATTGAGAAACCCTGTTTCGAAAAACAAAACAAAAAACAAACAAACAAACAATTCAGCAAATGAATATGGTGGGTTCATAATTCAGCCTGTAAAATTTAGGTAAAAGAACAACAAGGGCTCACTGAGCAATATGCATACTCAGCTCCAGAAAAGTTCATGATGGTTGTGTCATGTGCTATCAGGTAAGACAAGTATTGACCCTAAACCCCGCAATCCGGAGGACAAGGCAGGCAAGTCATGAACTAGAGGTCAGCCTATGTTGCAGTGTAAAATACTGTCTTAGATATAAACTAAAATGAAATAGAACAATAAAGAAGAAAATAGTAGTTACTTAACTGAAAGAAGTAACAGAAACTAATCAGAGAAATGTAGATATTTTATGATCTACTTGTATTCCTTTCATAATGTCTTTGATTCAGCTTGCACAGACTCATGACTAAGAAGTAAATATTTGCCTATATCATTTCAGGAAAAAAATTCATTTATCAGACTCAAATGCAAAGCTTAGCATTCTTAGATGGATTTAATTGCAGGATCATTTTTTGTCATTGTTTCTGCAAGAATTTTTAGTTTTCATATGATCACATGTATATCAAGAGAAGGGACAGGCAAAACTCTTTGGTTGGAAAAGAGCACGCCATAAGCAACAATTCACTGAAACAAAAAAAGGTTTCATAAATGTATTATAAAACTTGGTATATGTAGGCATTGCAAATAATTTTTATTGAAAAGTAAAGAAGATAAGCCATTTAAGATAACAATAATTAAAGAAAAATGTTCATCATATGGCAATCCCCATTTTAAACAACACTTCAAATTAATTCATCATATTGCAGTAGAAAAGAGTAATAGTGACTTGCTGTAGGGAGGTAAGGAAAAGACTAGATGCAACATTAAATGTTTAAGTTTTCTTAAAGCGCTGGGCGATGGTGGCGCACGCCTTTAATCCCAGCACTTGGGAGGCAGAGGCAGGTGGATCTCTGTGAGTTCGAGGCCAGCCTGGTCTACAAGAGCTAGCTCCAGGACAGGCTCCAAAGCTACAGAGAAACCCTGTCTCGAAAAAAAAAAAAAAACTAAAAAAAAAAAAGTTTTCTTAAAGCAAATTTTAAGCAGGAAAATTCAAAACAAATTCTAGTTATCAATGGCATGGTTTCATACACATCTTTACGTACACAACACACCTTCTTGCTTCTAAAGCATACTTTGTTCTAACAATTAGTTTTACAGTGACTAAAATGCTTGGCAGTCCTGGCATTTCCACACATTTTCCAGATAAAGAGATGTGGTTCCAGGCAATAGCCCTCTTTATCCTGCTGCACCAACAGTTTCTTGTAGTAAGAGGCACGGGCCTACTTTTGGTCCCGGTGGCTGCCGGGCTCCTGCCGCCTGGTGCCTGGCTAGCTTATACCCAAAATAATTACACAGAAACTGTATTCATTGAAATACTGCCTGGCCCATTGGCTCTAGCCTCTTATTGGCTAACTCTCACATATTTGTTTAACCCATTTCTAATAATCTGTGTGTCGCCATGAGTTGTGGCTTACCGGGAAAGTTTCAGCGTGTCTGATCTGGGTGCTTCATGGTGGGCGGCTCTCTCTCTGACCCTTTCCCCTTCCCAGCATTCTGTTCTCTTTTCCCCATCTATCTAAGTCCTGCCCTATCAAAAGGCCAAGGCAGTTTCTTTATTAACCAATGAAAGCAACCCTAATACAGAAGGACCCTCCTAAACCAGTTTCTCATCTAGTATCCACAGCTTCATACATATTGTTGATTTGTCATTTTGTCTGGATTTTCTACACACAAAATTTTTCATTCTCTTGCTCTAATTTCAATGATGTTTGTTTAAATATCCATCTATCTGCATTGGAGTTCTGATTTAACATAAGCTCTAAAGGAAAAGAAAACATGAATGTTTAAAGGTATATTTAAGGAATAACAACTGGTTGTTTATAGCTATCACATACTTTGGGATTGTAGGCTTAAGACATGAGTTTAAAGAAAAATAGTGTATTAAGAGAAAGTAATATGTATATTCTGCAAATAAAATTGCATAAAATCTTTGAATGAGTTGTTTACTTTACCAGCATATGAAGATCTTAGTCTTCATGGTAAATGCCTAACAGATCACCCACTGTGTACTAGGATTTACTATGATGTCTTGTGAATCCTTTAGATATGAAGTGATCTATTGATATTTGATTAAAAATAAAAAGCAGTGCACCTTACACAAGGAGGTAATATTAAACATAACAGATCAAGTTTTCTATTCTACCTATAGCAAAATTTAAATACCCAGGGGACTTAACTAATAATTATTCTAATGTTTTTCATCACTATTTATGAGTTTCTCCTTAATTTCTATCTTCTCAATTGAAAAAATTCAGTGGAAAGACACTCTCAAATTGTATACTATCAAGA
>PVIU01015301.1:0-43601 GCA_004026605.1 Ondatra zibethicus | reverse complement strand
CGGACACCAAAAAATCACATAATCCAATAAAAAAAATGGAGTACAGACCTAAACAGAGAACTCTCAACATAGGAATCTCAAATGGCTGAAAGACACTCAAGGAAATGTTCAACATCCTTAGTCATCAGAGAAATGCAAATCAAAACAATTCTGAGATTCCATCTAACACCTGTAAGAATGGCCAAGATCAAAAACACTGATGACAACTTATGCTGGAGAGGTTGTGGGGAAAAGGGAACACTTCTGCATTGCTGGTGGGAATGCAAGCTGGTACAACCCCTTTGGATGTCAGTGTGGTGATTTCTCATAAAATTAGAAAACAACCTTCCTCAAGACCCAGTAGTACCACTTTGGGGTATACATCCAAAGGATGCTCAATCGTGCCACAAGGACATGTGCTCAACTATGTTTATAGCAGCTTTGTTTGTCATAGCCAGAACCTGGAAACAACCTAAATGCCCCTCAACCGAAGAATGGATAAAGAAAATGTGGTACATTTACACAATGGAGTACTACACAGCAGAAAAAAATAACGACAGCTTGAATTTTGCAGGAAAACAGATGGAGCTAGAAAAAATTGAGTGAGGTAACCCAGACACAGAAAGACAATTATCACATGTACTCACTCATAGGTGTTTTTTAAACATAAAGCAAAGAAAGCCAACCTACAAACCACAATCCCAGAGAATTTAGACAACAATGTGGACACTAAGAGAGACTTACATAGATCTAATCTACATGGGAAGTAGAAAGTATAAAAAGACAAGATCTCTTGAATAAATTGGAAGCATGGGGACCTTGGGAGAGGGTTGAAGGGGGGAGGGGAGAGGCAGGGAGGGGAGCAGAGAAAAATGTAGAGCTCAATAAATATCAATAAAAAATGTATTTTTTTTAAAAAAAGAAGCCAGCCTGGTCTACAGAGTGAGTTCCAGGACAGCCAGGGTTACACAGAGAAACCCTGTCTTGGAAAAAAAAATGAATTTGTGATCAAAGCATCTTGAGAGAACAATGTAATTGCCTCCTGGAGACTATAATCTACAATAACATTCTACAGGCTTTGAAAATCTGCAATAAAGAAAACTTTATTTAATCTGCTTCATGAAGCTATTGGACTCTGAGTTCTCATTATCTTTTTGTTTTTTAACTTAAACTCACTGGCAATTTCAGAACTGGAGCGCTGTGCAAAGAGTAAGAAAATATTACCCTTGAGTAAATTCTACGATGGACATTGGAAAATTCCTTCATTATATAAAACATAGCTAATCTGGATTTGGTGTACATACCTGTGATCTCAGAACTCAGAAGGCAACACCAGGCAGATTTGGAGTTCAAGGCATCCTTGTCAACATGGCAAGATCTAGTCCCTAAAAAATAAAACAAGAACAACAACCACAACCAACAGAAATGACAAAACCTCCTTAGCAACAACACACAGACGGTGGTCCTTGGGCAGAACAGTGAGAGCTGAGAAATGCATTACTTAAATCATTTGCTTCCATGACTTCTTTCCTTAATATTGTGAAATTACAGCATAAGAAGTCCCTTAGTGCCAGGTCATAAATGCCATTTCAGAAATAAAATTCTCATAGAACAACTGTTCCAAAGCACAGCTTGTATCTACAGAATTGCTTTTTATCTAAAACTCTCTTATGTGGCGGAGCAACGTAACAGATGACTGTCTTCTTATCTGAGAACGGATGAACATGCACATGGGTGCTGCCCAAGCATCATCCTGTATCCTATCTAACAGCAGGGCCTACTCAGTCTGCCCTTCCTAAGCAAATAGCCCATCTTCACCTTGTGAGAGAAAGCGACCTGGCTACGAAAAATATAAGGTGCTATTTAATAACTGTAAACTAATTTTCTCAGGAATTTATGAACACGGCTGATGAGGGCCTCTCTCTGTCAGTGTCTCTGTGCAGAAAACACTTAGCCTCAGCAGCAGAGAAGAGGACCTGATTAAAATGCAGTGGGTAAGCAGTGCCCGCCATACATCATACAGTACTGAGAGGACCTCAGACTTAAATGTCATAAAAACTGTGGGAGCAGATGCTGTTACTGGCTCCTCAGAGTCCTCAAGGAAACATAAATATAAAATAGCAGTTATCCAAGAATGTTTAGGGGCCTTGTCTTCACAGCATAGAACCGAGATAAGGCACCCGGGAAAAGTCTGGATTTATGAGAGCCATCAGCTATAGAAGAAGCCAGAGAGTTGGCCATCTCTAACAATAACAACTGCTGTGGAAATTATCCATGGGTCAACTTACAGTCATTATTCCCAATTCTTCCAATTAAGATTCCACGAGAAATCCAGCCTTTCAGAATTAGCATTCTATGGGGCCTTGTCTCCCCAGGATTCTCACAACAGCCAATGGGGAGGAAAATACCCCTTTCCAGACCAACTTAAAATTAAATTGCCATCTGCCATCATCAGGAAGATGTTACTGGCAATGCACCAAGGACACTGCTTCGAGGCCACTGTAGAAAACTTGCTGCATTGATTAATGAAAACCTGGCATTCGTTACATTTCTGGCCACTGTGACAAAATGCCTAAAAGAAATAACTTAAGAGAAGCCAGGATCTTCCTAGAGAGAGGGTTCAGTGGTTCACAGCACTAGCTGCTCTTCCGGAGGACCAGAGTGTATATCCCATCACCCATATTGGGCAGGTCACAGTCACCGTCCATCCCTACAGCTCAGAGGATCAGACACCATCTCCTGGCCTCTGCAGGTACCCACATACAAATGGCACAGTGAACACACATGCATACACACGCACACACAGGAAACAAATGGATGCAATATTTATTTTGGCTCCCAGCTTGAAAGGGTCTCCGCTCACGGTGGTGGGGGAGGCACGGAGGATTTCATGTTGGTGAGACCACGTTAGACCTTGGTTCGTTCATTTCAGTCCATCTTTTATCTTTCTCGGCTCCATCGGTGCACAATGGAGTGAGAAAAGATACTCTCTCTAGACTATCTCTTGCTAGTTTAATAAATAAATAAAATATACCTGAGCCCTATCAGACACTCGAATAAACCAACCTGGCAAGTCATAATGTAAGTTTAAAAAAAAATGTCAGATAATGACAGCCTGCTAAGGTTTTAGTGACAACTGACTGAAAATCAAAGTGTAGAAGATTGCAAACAGGAAAAATAAGAGTTATTATGAGTAAATTGCATTTTCATTTAATGCATCAGTGTGCTCCATTGGTTGTCAGCCTCCTCTTCCATCACCTTCCACAGGGTACCATGGACTGGACCAATGAGAGACACCCTTGATATCACTTTTTACCCCTGTGCCTGAAGAGGTTTCCTGAAGGGAATGCATGATCACCAAGCTCTATATTATCCAAGATCCACTGCAAACAACATACATTTAGGGTTCAATACTATTATTGTGAGTTATCTAGGGAGATCTCAGGGGTATCAGGATGCAGTTAGTTCACTAGTTGGTTTTGATAACCCTAGGGATCAAAATCAGGGTCTCATGCATGCTAAGAGGATGCTGAGCTACAATCCACTACCCACCACCCATTTCTCACCCCCAGAGGATTAATTTCTTTCATTGTCTTTTTTTTCTTTAGAAAAAAAAGAAGAGAAACAATGCTCTAGATATTTTTAAAGTTTAACACATCTTTATACTGTTTAAAAGGTCCTTTTAAAAAAGATTTAAAATATACTACCCAAAATGTGTTGCTGTGTCATAAAATAATAAGATAAAATTGTCTTGAAATGAGCCCCTGAAATCCTTTCTCTACCTGAAAATAGAGCTTTCCGATAGAGCTTGATTCTCATCTGGTCCCTTCATGGCTCTGAATCTCGGCATGAGTTGGCACCACACTCAAACTCACATATTCACTTTGGTTAGATTCTGCTTCCAAGGACAGATTTATATTAGCGAAGAATGAGTTATTAATAGGAAATTTCTCTGTTGCACAGAAGAGTGTTATTGAGATTCTAATGAGTGTAGTCAATGTTCTTTCAAACTTGATTACTTAAATACATTCAAGTAGTATGTTTCCTTAAAGAGAAGGGCAGAGGTGAACTCACTTTCTCATGATTATTATTATTTATTATTGTTCTTATTATTGGTTTATTATTATTATTTAGTTTTTAGCTGGCATACAATACAATGAGATATATTATAACATTTTCTTGTCCTTCAGCCTGTTTTGTCTTCCTCTTCCCTATTCTCCTTCCTACTGCAAAGTCTCTCCCTTCTGTCTTTATGTTTTATACACACATGGGGGAGGGAGGGAGGGAGAGAGAGAGAGAGAGATTAATTGAGATTCCACATACAAGAAAAATGAGGTAGTTTTGTTCCCCGTTAACTTTTCTTGTCCCCTCATCCTTTCAAACCCCTTTCCCCAAGATGGTCTCATTTCTATCTTCATAGCCTGTTATTATGCAGCAATTTCTTCCATGTTCAAACATTTAATCCTTGAGGGAGGCGCATTAAGATTGGGGAAGTTCTAAATAGACACTCACTAAGTCTCGGGAGTAAACAACTCATAAGTTTCAGAAAGTTTCTGAAGCCGGATTCACAAGACATCTTCCTCCTCAGGGTTATACAAACACTAAGGGTTGCTGAGCAGAGAAGACTCTGACCTGTTGATCTGCCTGCAAGGTCCACTTCAAGTTCCACGGATCTGGCTTTTATACATCATTGTGACACTGGGGTGATCGTCGGTGATGTGGCAACCTTTGAGTCATCTATGTTTCTGTAAGTAGCCTCAATAAAGTCATCAGTTCACCAAGACAGATAGACACGCGTGCGCGCGTACACACACACACACACACACACACACAGGGAGGGTCTCCATGTGAGTGTTTTTTCTCTTCTAAACCCCCTTCATCAAATAGAAAATCTCTTATTCACTAGAATTATAAGCAAAAGAAGAATACAGACATAACTTCTGTGGGCAAAAAGAGGATAAAAATTATTTTACTTCCTAAAGTAACTTTTTTCTGAGACAGGGTTTCAATGTGTAGTCCTGGCTGACTTGGAATTTGTTGTGTAGACCAGGCTGCCTTGAACTTGCAGAGACATACCTACCTCCGCTTCCTTAGGGCTGGGATTTAAGGTGTGCTCTGCTATGCCTGGCTTTATCTCAAAGTAACTCTTCCTTTATCTTCTCAGATTAATAACCGAAGAATGTAGAGTAAACTGACTGAATTCTTATTTAACAAAATAAAAGTCACACGAATTCTATTGACAGTGTGATGGTTTGAATGAGGCAGTCTCGGGCATTTGAATACTTGGTCTCCAGTTGATAGCACTGTTTGGGGATGCTCAGCAGGTAGGGCCTGATTGGAAGAAATGTGAATTTGGGATCAAACTTTGAGAGTTTAAAAATTCACGTTATTACTAGTTCACTCTCCCTGCTTCCTGCTTTCAAAATGTAAACTCAGGCCGGGTGGGGGTGGTGCACACCTTTAATCCCAGCACTCGGGAGCAAAGGTAGGCAGATCTCTGTGAGCTCAAGGCTAGCCTGGTCTACAAGAGGCTCCAAAGCTAACAGAGAAACCCTATCTCGGAAAACCAAAAACAAAAAAAACAAAAAAAAAAAAAAGTAAACTATTAGCTTCTAACTACATAACTACAGCCACCATGCCTCCTCCCCTCTGACATCGTGGATCTAACCCCCTGGAATCAAAAGTCGAAATAAACTCTTTCTTCTATAAATTGTCTTGGTCATGCCGTTTTGTCACAGCAATAGGAAGCAAACTAAGACATAAGTCCCTTGTCAACTTAGTACAAAACCAGAGTCATCTGGGAGGAGTGAAACTCCACTGAAAAAGTACCTCCATCACATTGGCCTGTAGGCAAGTCCGCAGACTGTTTTCTTGATTGAAGTTTCCTTTTCCAAGATGATTTTGGTATGTGTCAACTTGACAAAAGAAAACACCCAGCAAGACTGGGATATTTTTGTTTCCACAGAGGTTTCACAGAAATTAAGAATCTAAAGAAGCAATTGGACATCAAGACTTATATCATTTTAGCAAAGAATAGGACATTTTAGAGTAGTAGACAAAAAAGGGGGTTGGGACTTTAAGGGATTTACACCAGATCACAGTGACTAGGAAATACCCAAAGATAGCTGTTATTACTAGTAAGATCTATCTGTGCAGAGTCACTGGAGTATGGGTCTCCAGTCTCCAGTGATACATGTCTTTGTTCTCATCTGGGTACAGGAGAGGGGACAGATTTATACCTCTCCTGCTAGGCAGACGGCAGAACATAGAACCCTTCTTTATCTGCTCTTTCTTTGTTGCCTTTCCCCTTAAATAATCAATAAATGCCAACGTGGTGTATACATTTTGGGATGTTGAATTGTGATACCCATCAAAAGCATTAGTTGCTTATTTTACTAGTTTGGAAATTTTACCACTGCTTTGGGGGATATAGTTCTGCATAATTAACATGGGCGAGATACTGTCTTTTTATTAACAACAGCAAAAAAAAAAATTAATAGAGACCAAGGAGAAGGCAGGCAATGATAATGGCTCTCACCAAACAATAACATATAATTTCCACTCTGATGAAGCATTGCATTTATATCATTCTGTTTTTTTATATCTTTGCAAGCTAAAAAGAAAATTGAGGTATTTTTGTGAATCTTCCTAGCAGTTAAGTTTTCAATGCACCTCCAGCAGATCTTGAGAATTTTCAGATTGTTATAATTTAAGATCTGCTGGCAAGAGGATAATGGAGCAACTAAAACACCTTGTTATTAGAACTACTTGTTTCTAATGTGCTGAGATGGAATCCGGGGTTTAGTGTACCACAACACACATTTTACCACTACTCAACATGTGCAATCCTGAATACCTTCCGTTCATCTCAAACACTAAATGCCAGTTCCTCATTTGTTTTTTGTTGTTGTTGTTGTTTTTTTTTAATGTGCATTGGTGTTTTGTCATGGGTACTGGGTCCTCTGGAACTGAAATTACAAACAGTTGTGAGCTGCCATTTGAGTGCTGGGAACTGAACCTGGATCTTCTGTAGGAACAGCCAGTGTTCTTAACCCCTAAGTCATCTCTCCAGACCCACCCCACCCTCAGTTCCTAATTTATTTTTCATTTATTTATTTTGTTTTTTGTTTTTTCAAGACAAGATTTCTCTGTAGCTTTGGTACCTGTCCTGGAACTAGCTCTTGTAGACCAGGCTGGTCTCGAACTCACAGAGATTCACTTGCCTCTGCCTCCCGAGTGCTGGTATTAAAGGCGTGCGCCACCACCGCCCTGCTCCAGTCCCTAATTTAAAATTGATCTCTTAGCCAGGCAGTTGTGGCGCACACCTTTAATCCCAGCACTTGGGAGGCAGAGGCAGACGGATCTCTGTAAGTTCGAGGCCAGCCTGGTCTACAAGAGCTAGCTCCGGGACAGGCTCCAAAGCTACAGAGAAACCCTGTCTCAAAAAAACCAAATAAATAAAAATAATAAAATAAAATTGTTCTCTTGTTTAACCCACTAGTGAAGGAACTCAAGATGTCTTGGGCCTTAGACATTCATTAAATTTGATACTGTTTTCATTAAATGTTTTTTAAAAATATTTATTTATTTATTATGTATACAATAATCTGTCTGCGTGTATGTCTGCAGGCCAGAAGAGGGCACCAGACCTCATTACAGATGGTTGTGAGCCACCATGTGGTTGCTGGGAATTGAACTCAGGACCTTTGGAAGAGCAGGCAATGCTCTTAACTGCTGAGCCATCCCTCTAGCCCCTTCATTAAATGTTTTAAAATGCATTGATGAATCAAGTCCTGGGTTTTTCTATTACTTCCACCAAATAAGGACATTAATTGTTACGTTGCCCAGACCTGCTTCAGACATACACCTTTCTTTGTCAGTGCCCCAAGCAGCTAAGATTGCAGACATTCCCCCAGTGTGTCCAGTTAATTAGAGTGCCTCAACTAACTAGATGGCACTTAACACAAAAAGTTTTTAGAGGACAGGCTGTGAGGATCACAGAAGAGGTGATCTTGGCCAGTACTGGACAAGGTGGGAGGGCTAACTCTGGAGGGCAGTGATCAAAGATGAGAGGTGGACCTTGTATGCCTTTTGGTGAAGTAAATGCTCGTACTAAAGAACGTTACATCTAAGGAGAATGCATACGCTGCATGCAAAAAAAAAAAGCCCAGGAATCCTTGCCTAGGCTCCGGAAATGTGCAGGTGGCAGGCCACAGCAGCTAGACCCCCAGAGGAGGGTAGGGCAAGGGTCTTAGCAGAGGCTACAACTCACACCCCCATCTTTTCCAATCCCCTACCCTTATTCAAACATTCGCTGCTTTGCATCCCTGTTTCTCTGAGTTAATATCTTTCTAATAACACCTTGCAAAAGCAATTAATAGCAACATGGTTCCTAATGTTCTGTGTCTCACATGGGTGCTTAAAGCCAAGTATTGTTAGATTACGTGATATTTCTCCCAAGTTATTGAAAGGGTTGTTTTTATAGCTGCTTTGCCACTTTGCTACATGGATTTGAGATTTGTCCCGTCTCTAATCTTCATCCACATACTAAGATTTTAGATTCTAGATATGGATTTTTCTCTTCTCACTGCTTGTATAAATCCCCTCACTCTCAGGGCCCATTTACTAGCTTGTAAACATGCTCCAATTACAAATCGTAAAATAAATGAAATTTCTTGAATCTTGGGTCATCTAGTAATATACCTCCTGTTCTCACCTTTGCCTCATTGGAACCAAACTTCTGAACTGAGGAGATGACTCAGTAGGTAAAGAACTTGATGAACAAGGCAAATGTGAGGATCTGAGTTCAAATCCCCAGAACCCATATTAAAGCTAGACATGATAGCACAGGCATGTGTGGTCCCAACACTTCCACTAGGAGATTTGAAACAAGAAAATTCCTAGAGTTCATGAGCCAGTTAGCTTGGTGTCTGTAGCTGCGAGGAAGAGGCCCTATCTCAAACAAGGTAGAAGGTAAGGACCACCATTAGAAGTTGTTTTCTTACCTCCAAACTTGTGCTGCTGTATGTTCGTGTACACGCTCTCTCTCACACACACACACAAACACACACACAATCCGTAGCCTCAGTCTTCCTTTCTACCTTTCGTGCACCATAATGCATTCTGATGTTACTCTAGCCTGCCCTGGTAGGCCAAAACAGCTCTTCAGAAGTCTATCAATGACTTTGTAAAATCAAATTGAGTGGGCATTTTAAAATGTTGTCACCCGTCGTGAATAGAACACCAGCTAATGCTAACTGCCACTGTGGAGGTCAATGAGCAGATACAAGAACCGAATCCTTAAGCTGTACTTTATTTAGAGAGCAGGAAATCTCAGAAGGCAAAGGGCTGATGCCCCAGAAAACTGTCTTCCATCTCCCCTTTAGCTAGTAGATTGCATAGGGAAACCAAGCCGAGGTTAAAGACAGCCAATCATCCCAGAGCTGGCACAGATAGCCACATGCTGTGGCTTGGGGCCACTGTGCTTCTCTCGGGACCACTGTTTGCACTCTTCACTCTGTGGGCTCAGGCACTCTTGAAATGCTGAGTCTAGTAAGTGTCTGTTGGTACCAACTTTGTACCAGGTAGATGAGAGGCCATGACTGTAGGAGATTCTATTGGTTAGGTAATGGAGGTAGAAGACCCACCCATTCTGGATGGTATCATTCCTGGGAAAGGGATCTTGGACTATGTAAAATGAAGAAAATGGTCTGAGTGCTTTCATCATTTCCCATTCCTGACTGTGGGCACAGTGTGACTAGCTCCCTCGGGGTCCTGGTGCCAGGACTTCCCATCATGATAGACTGTATCCTGGAACTGAGGATCGAAATAAACTTTTTCCTTTAAGTTACTCCTGTCTGGGTGTTTTCTCACATCAGAATAAAATAACAAATACATCATGGCTGGTACCTCAGCCATGATGCTGAAATCTCAGAAAGCTAAGAAATGGGCTGGATCCAGTCAGCAAAGCCATGGCTTTAATCCTCTCTATATTGCTTAGCAAATTAAAGACTCATGTGGTCAGAAAAAGAGAGAGATACAGAAAGATAGATTCAAAGGAAAAAACCTCTAAATGGTTTACTGTGTTTAAAAATATATGTAGGCTTGGGAGAAAAAAGAGTAGTTGGGTGTGGTAGTACACACCTTTAATCCCAGCACTGGGGAGGCAGAGACAGGCAGATCTCTGTGAGTTCAAGGACAGCCTGGTGTACAGTGTGAGTTCCAGGACAAAGATACAAAGAAACCCTGTCTCAAAAAGCCAAAAATTAAAAATAAAAGAAATAGAGTTTAAAATAAAGCTGCATAAAGATGGAAAATCTTTATGCACAGAGAATCTGGATACTGTAGGTTATTATTCTCTCTTTGAATTGTTTGAATGCTGAGGAAGGAGCAACAACTGCTAAAAGATATTTGTTTATAAATGCTGCTGAATTAATCCAAGATAGGTATTTTGAAAATACCTTGACTTCAAAATTGAAGTCAAAAGGTATGTTACTTTGGAGAAGAGGTTTTGCTTTTGTTTCTACGGGAAATGAGAGGCTGTGGATTCATTCTGAGTTAAGAAAAATCAGGTTTGATCAAGGAAGACAACCTGAGAAATCTCTGGTAGGAACAATGGCCCAGATATCTGAGTTCTACATACAGAACAGATTCAAGACTGATGTCTGAGATGATCAAGACTCACAGGATACTCCAGTCGGGACTTGATCATAATTCTAAATTTTCTTTAGGTCCCCATAAGATTATCAGCGCCCCTAACCAGCAGGAAGTAGCCTGGAATACTACATCCACATTCCCAAATAATGGACTATGGATATTTTCCTTTGTTTTTTTTTTTTTTTTTTAAAAAGAGGGACAATTCTGTATTCTGTCAATTATGTTTTAAATAAACACTGATTGGCCAGTAGCCAGGCAGGAAGTATAGGTGGGACAACCAGACAGGAAGTAGAGGTGGGGCAACAAGAACAGGAGAATTCTGAGAAGAAGGAAGCTCTCTCTGCAGTCCTGTCCAGACACCGAAGAAGCAGGATGTGACCTGCCCTGCTGAAAAAGGTACTGAGCCATGTGGCTAACATATATTAGAATAATGGGCTAATATAAGTTATAAGAGCTATTACAAAGCCTGAGCTAATGGGCCAATCAGTTTATAACTTATGGAGACCTCTGTGTGATTTTCTTTGGGACTTGCTGGCTGTGGGAATTAGGCAGGACAGAAACCCCAACAAGCAGGCCCTCATGCTACAGAATGGGTTCCTTCCAGCAGAACTTCCTTCCTCTACCTGCCCTTATCTGTAGAATGTCCCTGGGCCTGGAGGACTGACCTTATCTGAAAGCTGTCTCTAAACCAGATGCCTCACTCATCCTTTAGCCTGTACCCTGACATAGATCCCTGCTAGAAAGCTCCCTGGCTGCACACATGGTAACTAAGACTTGTGCTGGGAGCCTTGATAGAAGTGTGTCACTTAATGTAACCAGGGTTTGTCCCAGGTTCCCCAATCTTATATATTCCTTATACTCTGGAATAGAGTTGAGCTGATTCACTGAAGTCTGTCTCCCAGAGGACTATCTCATGGACTGTATGCAAACCTTTCTATCTCTGCTACTGCCTTTTACTCTCTCAGCCTGGTGATCAAAGGCCCAGAGGGAAAGAGGATCCCCCCCCATAGACATGTTAAGCTGTTAATAACATTTATACACAGATTCCTTTTTACAATATTGAATACAAGAGTGCCCTTTACAATACAGAATATGAAAACTTCCCTATATGTCCCTTCTATCTCCTATCACTATTAGAACTATAACACATCCTAGAAATTTATATTCTTAGCTTTCCCACTGCAACTCTCTTCTCATTCCTCTCTTCTGATAATGCCTTTCACATTTCAGTTTCAAGTATTATATGGAGGAAGTGCCCACATTCACATCTCCACCTTGGCCCTCTCCACTCAACTCCATTCTTTTATCCAGGTGCTCATCTGACAGATCCTAGAAAAATATTTCTACCTGTCCAAAACTTATCACATGATCTTGCTCCTCTGTGACTCCATGGTTTCAAATTTTAGTTGCCAGACCAAAGCACTAGCTATTGTCAGAGACTGGGGAATCATCAGAGATGTAATTTTGTGGTCTTCAATCCAGATCTACTGTACCAGAACCTGGACAGGGAGAAGACAGCAATCTGTGTTTTTCAATACCCCTGTGTAACTTGGGTGCACACCAAAGTGTGGAAACCACAGGACTGTGGATAATTCACCCTGTGTCAGTCACATTAGAGACTTGATCCCTGGAGGACATCGCCAATGACACTAGATCCTTCCAAGCAGAAGGCTGGCATTCTAAAGGAGACAGAAGAAAAAGGTTCATTTAATGTACTTGTACATTATCAAGTACAGCAAATACCCTGGAGTAGGAGGCTTCAATTCTGTCTCAAAAGTGGTTGGGAGGGGTTTATCTAGAATAAGCTTCCAAGTTTCTCTTCAGAGCTAAATTTATGTGACTTAACTCAGTTTTTTTGTAATAATCCATTGCTTTAGAATAATCCTTTTGTGCACTATAAAGATGTGTTGCTCCCATTGTAAATAAAGAGATGACTGGCCAATAGCTAGGCAGGAAGAAATTAGGTAGGAGAGCCAGACTGAAAGAATGCTGGGAAGGAGGAGAGCAGAGTCACCAGTCAGACACAAAAGAAGCAGATGAACATGTTGTGCTGGAAAAAGGTACCGCCACATGGTAGAGCATAGATAAGAAATATGGGGTAATGAAGGTGTGAGAGTTAGTAATAAAATGTGGTGATATTTTGTTTGTGATCTAACAAATAAAGCTTGCCTGAAGGTCAGTGTGGAGCTAACCACTAGTTAAACATAGATGCCAGGTAGTGGTGGCACACACCTTTAGTCCCAGCCCTCAGAAGGCAGAGGCAGGCAGATCTCTGTGAGTTCAAGGCTACCCTGGGCTGCCCAAGATTGACCCGGTCTAAAAGAGAGCCAGAGACAGGTGGTGGTGACTGTGTTTTAATACTAGTACTTGGGAGTCACATGCCTTTAATACCAGCACTAAAGAGGTAGAGACAGGAAGGGATATGGCTGAGTGGAAAGAGGCATACAAGGCAGAAGGAGACAGGAACTCAGCGTTTTCAGTCTGAAGATTCCTAGAGACAGAATCACCCTTTCAGTCCGAGGATTCAATAGAGGTAAGAACTAATGACTAGCCGCTCTGTTTCTCTGATCTTTTAGCATTTACCCCTATATCTGACTCCAGCTTTTTATTATTAAGACCAATTAAAATTCATGCTACAACAAACCTAAGCTATTGGTCAAGCATTTATAATTAATAAAGGCTCTGTATGGTTATTTGGTGAGCTGGTGGTCTCAATAAAATATTCTGACTACAATCCAGCCAGTACAGCAACTCTCAATTATAATTGGTTTCTGCTTAATAAATGTTTTCACCTTCCCTCTATTGTTTGTAAACAATAATCCTATTTTGATAACAATGAAAAACAAAGTATAATTCATTCAAAGAATTGGAAATTAATATGTGCTGAAGACACTCAAAATTAGCCTAGCTTGTCTATCCAGTTGCAAGTACAAGCTCTCCCCACACTGGAACTCAAAGGCTTTCTTCTGCTTTAATTACCTTATCTTTCTGGTACACTCCAGATCAACAGCATCTCCACCCCAATGCTTGGACTTTCCTCGTGCCTGGTTGTGGACTGCAAAACAGGGGAGCAGTCTCCTTGAGAACACACAGCCCTGCAAAGTCACAGGACAAAGTTGTTAATAGCAATCCAAGCCACCAAAAGCATAAACCATCCTACCATAATAAGCAAGTTTTAAATAAACATGACTGACTTTCAGGATGACCCAAGTGCCTAAAACAATACATTGTTGTAAACTTATTTTTTCACTGCAAAGAGTCACTTTATTCTTTCAGTAGAAAAAAATCTAGTTATAAGAGAGGAAAAGACTTTTGTCAACTAACAATCAATGTTATTGATGCCTTTTGTGTGCACTTCAGTGTGACAGGCAAGATGCAGGACATGCATGTTTACCACAGGAGAAAACTGATTAGAATATTTGATGCAAGTGATACAAAAATAAAACACAAATAAATGATCCAACACAAAGGATTAGTCATGGAGTCACCTGAGGCAGTTTCAAGCAATGCAGATTACAAAGTCTGTAAACTCTGAAAATGCCAACATAGTGCCACGAGAGTTTCGGCCCAGGCATCCACATTTACACTTCTTGGACACTTATGAGAAATCAGTTGAGTTGCATACCGTTACCTTAAATTCCCAGGTGGAAGGAAATTTCATCTTAGCTTGTACAGAGAATTCCTCCTGTGTGGAGCCTTAGCATTGCACGCTGCCTTGGCAGTGGAATAGAAGGTGAGCTGAGCAACAGGAACACCAGCAGACAGAAGAGTACACTGGAGCTGCCTGTGCCAACATGCTGGCTGAACAAACTTTGGGGAGGCAATCAAAGATGTCCCCTCCTAAACTGAGTATTGGAGGCTGAGCAAGAAGAATCTGCCAGGCACTGAAAACAGAAGAAGACTCCAGTCTAAAGAAACAATTTGTACAAAAGTATAGCTTCAGTCGGTAGCTATCAGGTAAATCAAGAAACAAGGTACGTCATCACTTACAGCCTTCCAGTTTAACTCAGTTTAGCTTTCATAAGCTGACAAAGCAGTCGTGAAACAACCTTGAGTCTAGACATGGCTCTCCTAGATTATGTATTAGGCGTGAATTTTATAAATGTATTAGTTAGGCACAAGTGCCCCTCTAATATTCATGCAAGTATATGAGATGCTGCATATGTGTTTTGTTACCAGTATTCATGCATGTATTTGAAATGATGCACATGTGTTGTGTTACCAATATTCATGCATGTATATGAGATGATGCATATGTGTTTTGTTACCAATATTCATGCATGTATTTGAAATGATGCACACGTGTTGTGTTACCAGTGGTACAGCAGCTGCACCTGAATCTACTGCTGTCTCAGCTACTGACTGATTCTGTTGCCGCTGCCCACTGCTCAGGTGGAGGCCTGGCAGGACTTCTAGTTATGTCCCTCCACTGTTGCCTCTGCTACTGCCACCATTTTTTTTAACTAAGTCTCTATTGTTCTATTTTACCAATAAAGACTCGGGAGCCAGATGCTGGGGTGAAGACCTGCTTGCTCAGAGAGGCAAAGAGAACATGCAGCTTCTTCCTCCTTCACCCCTTCTAACAAAGAGCACTTATCTTCTGCCTTCCCATACCAAAAAGGGCTACCAAACCCAAAGTCCCTCCCTACTACTTCCTGTGTATCTCCCTATCCGACTTCCTGACTTCTTCCCACTCTCTATGACTTTTTTCTGTCAACTGGTTGCTTGCCCCGCCTCTCTGGTTGATTTTATTTAAGCTTTAAAGGCATGTAAGTGATAGGGCTGGACCATGACATGACTATAAACAAGTTTTCCCAGTAAATAATGTAGTCTCGGGGTTCACGGTGTGATCAGATATCCTGCAACACATATGAGCACATCCAGGAGCTGCAGAGGAAGCAGTGGTGTGCATGTCTTTTGTCAGAGTCCCTGGCTGACAGTACCATCAGTTGTCTGAACTCTACAGGAATTTTTCATTCCCTCCTTGGCTCAGTGAGACTGAGATTCAAGACTATACAAGGCTGCATTATATCATAGTTGGGATTCAACCCAGTTTCTAAAAATATAACTCAAAGCAAGCCTAGACATGGTGTGAACCCGTGTCGGTTTGCTTGAAGCTGCCAGCCTACTGTCCAGAAGTGAGCTGTGTGCCACTGTGGGGCTCTGTGAGTCCTCATTGGTTTGTAACGATCTCAGGTACAAAGTCTTGGAGTTTAAATTGATTGACTGACTCTAAAATTGTAAGCAGAGACTGCTCATTTATTTCCCGACCCCTCAGACCTGAATAATCACACAGAATCTGTATTAATTAAAACACTGTTTTGCCTATTAACTCAGGCTTCTTATTAACTAACTCTTACATCTTAAATTAACCAGGGCATTTGTCTCCTTCGGCAGCTATATGGTGCTTTTCTGACTCTGCCTACTCTCTTCCTATATCTTTGTTTAGATTTCCCACCTGATTTTATTCTGCCCTGCCACAGGCCAAAGCAACTTTATTCATCAACCAATAAAACAACACATATACAAAAGGACATCCCACATCATAAAATTACCAGGAATCACGACACAGTAGGTCTACAAACACAAAGAGATATATGGGCTTGTTCCTACAAACAAAAGGGGTTGTCATCATGGTAAGAGCCACACATGTACTACCACAATATTGGAAGGCTTTTTAGAGAAGCTGGGAGAAGATATAATTATCTTTAACTACACTGTTGCAATAACATGCTTATAAAATTCATACTTAATAATGTAGGATAGTTATGTCTGCATAAAGGTATTTATAAAAAACAGACTACAGACTGTTTCCTGAATGCTTTATTGAATTTCAAAAGCTAAAATATGGTAATGTTTGAAAACTCTGATGATGTATCTTGTTTCTGATGATAACCTTTGCTTTGCTTGTCTTTAAAAATTAAATGTCAGTCTTGAGTAACACAATTAGGGGAAAAGAAGCTGAGTTAAGAATAAAATCTTTTTACTAAAAAGTGATTTTTTTAAATATAATTTTTCAAGACAGGGTTTCTCTGTGTAACAGCCCAAACAGTACTGGAACTTGTTTTGTAGACTAGGCTGGCCTCAAACTCATAGAGATCCACTTGCCTCTGCCTCCTGAGTACTGAGATTAAAGGCATGTGTCACCACCACCCAGCAAAAATGATTTTTTATTGTTACTTTTTTTTTTAGCACCTTCAACATTTCCATGATAAAGACTCATTTTACTATAATTATACACAACATATACACACTTAAACAAGTTGAGATAACTAATTTCCTTATCTTTGCGCATTTTTGCTTTAAATCCTTGTCTGAACAGTCAAGTAAGAATATGGATGAAATTACTCTTCCGTTTCAAAATGCAATTACTATTTATGAGAGCTAAGGATCATTAAAACATGGAACTTCAGTGTGATCATCTATAAAATGCAAACAATATTTACACAGCATGATGGGCCTCTACCATAAAGTGTTGGTGCAAAACCAGTTCTTCTCCCAAATGGAGCAAAATAGTTTCTTCTTCAGTTAAATATGAGTGGTCATGGCCCAGGCACAGATTTAGATTGCCCCAAATAGCACATTCCATCTGGAATGGAGTTCTATTGTTTGTATAGTTACATAACACAAAGTCATAAATCAGGGGATTTCTTTTCCAAATACATTTTTGTATTGGGACAGGTGAGAAGCTTACAGTGACGTGGAGAAAACTGCTATAGTCTTGGATGTTATCTAACAACATATCTTAGCTCAGGGTTAGCAGAAGCTTATCTGATAAGTTTACACATTCCAAAAGCTTTACCTCAAGTAATCAAAATGAGGGAGGTTAAGTCAGACAGTTGGGCAGTGAGTAGGCTCTTAAGGGAACTAAAGACAATCCTATTGAGCCTTGGCTCTGGAGTTGCAACTCCACATAGTCAGGAAGTGAGAGTCAACTAACAAGCCTTGAAGAACATTTCACTTTGGTGTGGCTTTCTTGGTGAAACCAGACCACACGTGGGTCGAGAGGATAACTAGCACACAGTAGGTGCACAACCTTCTCCCAATCCACATAATGCAAAATTAGTAACTTAAAAAGTGTATTACTAAGGATAGAGAATTTTTATCCATTAGATGTAAAAACTGGGAACCATAAAATAAAATCTGGGAGCAATTTTAAAACTAAACAATTTATACAGTATAGCAGCATACCAATTTATGGATAAGTGTAATTTTCTAATTATGTCATCACTTTGAAAAAAGCTTTTTCTCACTTTTCAACAGTTCTTAAGCATATAATCATAACTGAAAGCTACATAAACCCGATCATGTGTGACCAAAAGCAATGACAAAGCTGAGAATGGTGGTGGACGCTTTTAATCTCAGCGCTGGGAAGGCAAAGGCAGGTGGAGCTCTCTGAGTTCACAGCCAGCCTGGTCTACATAATGAGTTCCAGGCCAGCTCTAGGCTATATATATATCAAGACCCTGTAGTTTTACACATTAAAAAAAAGAAAGAAAAAAGAAAAGGACAACGCAGGCAAAAAGTTACCTAACCTGCATGCAATCAAATATACCCTACTATATTTGTTATGGAGTTAGGTCCTTTTCCCGTTTAAAGTAAAATGCTTGGTGTTTGGAGCAGGCTCAAAAAGGACAAGGAGGAAAAACTTTCGACACAAGTTTGTGAAGCATCCATACCAAGGGAAAGCTGAGACCTCTCTAACCCTGAAAAACTGAGGCTTCTCTGAAGAAAATTAAAAGGCATTTATCTGGAGTTCATTGTTCCTGACCCCTGCCCTAGGCCACACAAATTTGCCTTTCTATGGTGACCCACTACAGAGTGCGTCTTCAACTCCACAGCTCACACCCTAGAAACACCAGGTCGACCTCCCTTAATTAAGCGCCTCCCGTGGCCGCCTCGCCCAAAGTTGTGCACATGCGCATTCCAAGAGTTCCGCGCCCCCTGGCTAGGTCCGGGAGCCCAGCTGCCACGCCGCCAGTCTTCCTGCCCTTTTTAGGGCAGCCAGCTTCACTGTTTCATAGTGCGCATGCGCATTCCCGGCCATTTTCCGCGGGGGAGGTGGAGCAATGGGCGGAACTAAACTGCTTACGCACGCCCGGAACATGCGCAGTGCAGAGACTGAGGCGCCAGCTGTCGACTTGGAAGTTCCGGGGAAGGGGCGCATGCGCGAGTGTACGCGTTGCCGGCGAGAGGGCAGCCTGACGACTCGGAAATTTGAATACCACAGTAGCATGGAGTGTGACCTCATGGAGACTGACATCTTGGAGTCGTTGGAAGATCTAGGGTAAGACCGCGGGGACATGAGTTTCTCCAAGTTCACTCTGCTGGAGCCCCGGGAACTCCTTGGGCGCCCCGGTCGGAGTCACCTGCCTCCCCACGCCGCACCCCGACTCGCGCTGTAGCTTCCCGCTGGCCCTGGGACCCCGGTGCCACGTCCACGCCGCCTTGCCGGCTGGGGTCGGTCGCCCCACGTCCTGCCCGATGCTCCCTCCAGCCCGGCTCCCCGCGGCATGTGTCAGCCGTGCGTGTCATTGTCTGGGCTCCGTTTCTCACCACCCCCACTCCCCGAGCTCCTCTTCTTGCCTCTCGTCCTCCCACCCTACCCCCACTTTTTGGTTTGCCAAAGTTGTCTCTGCTTGCCTGTTTGTCCTCAAGATTTTCTACTCCCGTCTTGAGCTTCTACCCCCACCCTACTTCTCTCAAAAAAAAAAAAAAATGTTTGCTCAGTCATCTCTGCATGCACCTAGGCTTCCAAAGGTGCACGTCTGGGCGATGCAGCAGTTTCTCTAGCCCGCCCAGCTGTGCATCTAGCCTTTCACCACCTGCCTTAGGGATCACAGACAGTGACTCCTGACCCCAGCACAGCCTGGTTCAACTCCAGGATTCCAAGGGGTCATTTCACCCACCAAGAAATCAACACACTTTTTTTTCATCTAGTATCTCCTTGGGTCACCCAGATCAAGCTACTCAAATTTGAGACTAGAATTTCTTGGTCTAAAAGTGATTCAAGAAAGAAAAAAAAATTGTATGGTTATGTATTTGCCTGCGGGTAACCACTTCAGGGTGAAAATCAGCACAGATTTAGGTAGTTTTTTTGTTTTTGAGACAGGGTTGTACTATAACCCTGGTTATGTAGATGGCTCACAAAGATCCATCTGCCCCTGTACCCTGAGAGCTAGGATTAAAGGTGTAAACCCTCATATCCTGCTGATAGTTGTATTTTTGTGTTGTTTGTTTTTTGTTTTTCGAGACAGGGTTTCTCTGTAGCTTTGGAGCCTGTCCTGAAACTAGCTCTTGTAGACCAGGCTGGCCTCAAATTTACAGAGATCCTCCTGTCTCTGCCTCCTGAGTGCTGGGATTAAAGGTGTGTGCCGCCACCACCACCCGGCTGATAGTTGTATTTTTAACTATAATTTTTTATCAGAGCTTAACTTTTGGCTCTTTGGTGACTGGAAAGTCTTAAGAGAAACCTTTTTTAAGAAAGGACACCTTAAGGCCAGGCGGTGGTGGCGTATGCCTTTAATCCCAGCACTCGGGAGGCTGAGGCAAGCAGATCTCTGTGAGTTCAAGGCCACCCTGGTCTACAAGAGCTAGTTCCAGGATAGGCTCCAATGCTACAGAAAAACCCTGTCTTGAAAAACCAAAAAGAAAGAAAGGACACCTTGCGGTATCTTAAAGTCAACCCATTTAATAAGTTGGTGTCCTAGTAGGTACTGTTCAGAAAGAAAGCATAGTTTATTTTTTGTTAAAATGAGGTCACCATTGTCATTTCTTTAAAACACACTTTATAAGTGACTCTGACATTAGGCAGCTTAGTTCCTGCATTGGGCCCTAAGTAAGTCCTATTCTGCTTTTAAACTGGTGTCTACTGGTGTTTTGCTCACTCAGTAAATGTTCTTTGAGGGACACTTGCTGTGTGCCCATGCAGGGCTTACTCAAGGTATAAGTTCATGTGGAAGGGAGGGCCCATGGCAGCTCTTAGAAGCACTGAGGAGGTTTTCTTCACTTGGAAAGAAATGAAGTTCTAGAGCTCATTGATACTTAAGGTTACTGGTGAAGGAATAGATCAAGAAGACGGGGACATTCTGTGTGGGTAAGGTCCGTTGACCAGCAGCCATGGATGAAATTGCTTCTTATTGCTGTTCTTTTATCCCAATGGTGTTTTTCTTGTCTGGCTTACTATAACTAATGATTCCTGCAACAGTTGCCCTCAAATAGTTGAGTCAAATTGTAATATAACCCATAAGATTTTTCTGAAAGTTTAAAAAATTGTAACTTAGTCGGGCGGTGGTGGCGCACATCTTTAATCCCAGCACTTGGGAGGCAGAGGCAAATGGATCACTGTGAGTTCGAGGCTAGCCTGGTCTACAAGAGCTAGTTCCAGGACAGGCTCCCAAAGCTACAGAGAAACCCTGTCTTGAAAAACAAAACAAAACAAAAGATGTAACTTAATTTGGTTGCATTCAAATATTAAGCCTAATATGTGTTTTTAAAGAACTCGCTCAGAATTACAGTTGAATACTATCCTTTATCTCTAGCATGGCACACAGTAGGAATGTAGTAGTTACTGTTGAGTGAATGTGGAACACAAGGAGACATTTCTAGCTAGGCCTGGGCTTTTAAGTGTCTCTGCTATGACTTTTTTATTTTAATAAAGACATGTTTGGTTTTTGTTTTTATGTGTATGTATGTGCATGTCAATGTACGCCATGTGCATGCCTGATACCTGAGGAGGCCAGAAGCAAGAGCCAGATCCCCAAGAACTGGATTATATGAAGTTGTTAGCTGCCCAGTGTGGGTGCTGGGAGCTGAGCCCAGGCCTCTGTAAGAGCAGCAAGTGCTCTTAGCTGTTGAGCCG
Source organism: Ondatra zibethicus (assembly GCA_004026605.1). Lineage (NCBI taxonomy): Eukaryota > Metazoa > Chordata > Mammalia > Rodentia > Cricetidae > Ondatra > Ondatra zibethicus. Next base: position 22,105 of record PVIU01015301.1, on the reverse strand, counting down.
TCTCTCCAGCTCCCCTACTTCTTTTAATCTAGTTGCAGGATGATGTATAATTTCTTTTTTGTGTATAGAAGATTTTATTGTAATCCATTTCATATGTAAGAATATTTTAAGGCATCTCAGCATGTAATTTCTCTACCATACCCATACTTCTAAATATCATGTTAAGCATATTTAATGTATGTCTTTGATGACTTTATTTTTTTTTTTCAGTATTTCACTTAAAAGAATATCTTAAACTACGTTATTTTTTTTTTTTATGATGGGCATGATAGCCTATCTTTTTCCCTGGGAGGAAGAGACGGACAGATTTCTGTGAGTTTGAGGCCAGCCTGGTCTACATAGCAAGTGCCAGGACAGCTAGGACTACATAGAGACCCTGTCTTTAAAAAACAGGAAAAAAATTACGTTTACTTCTTTGTGTGCATGAGCATGCCGTACTTGTGGGAGTCAGAGGTAGGTTTGCAGTTGGTTCCGTCCTTGTACCTCGTGGGTTCCCCCAATTGAACTCAGGTCACCAAGCCTTGGTAGTAAGCACCCAAACCCGCCGAGCCATCTCACCGCCCAGCAATATATACTTTAAGATTACTTGATTGATTGATTGTTCAGATCTTGCTAAGTTACACGGGCTGGCTTTGAACTCTTGATTTTCCTGCTTCCTACTACTCAGTTTCCTGAGTAGTTGGTATTCTTGGAAAGGTTCCTAAAGCAAATCACCAAAAATAAAATCTAATTGATTTTTGGAAAAAATTTCTAGAGAATATAAGTTTTGGTTCTGACATGATTGTTGTACAAGTACCTACTACTTAACTGGAATTTAATACTTAGTCCAGTTAGGCCTAGTAAGAAAGTAAACCCTGCAGAAGAGCTTGCAGTGAGTGTGTTGATGTTATTCACTAATACGGGATTATGTTCATTAAATATCTACAGATAACTGTGGTGTTTCTCCGTTGAGGGCTCATTTTGTTTAAGACAGTGCCTTGCCTATCTTAGGCTAGCTTCAGACTCTGTGCATACCCTGGAATGACCTTGAGTTTTTGACCCTCATGCCTCTACCTCTATTGCGAAGATTGCAAGTTCATATGCTGCCATACCCAGTTTATAAAGTGTTGGGGTCGGAACCAGGGTTGGGCTGTGCTAGGCAAGCACTCTCCCAACTGAGCTGTATTCCCAGTTTTGAAGGCTTGAAGCGCAGACACCATTGGACTGTTGTTTTGGTTTGATTTCTTTGTTGTGTTGTTTTGATTTGTTTTGTTTTTTTGGAAAGGGTGTTACTTTGTAGCTCTCATTATGGCCTCCAGGTGAAGGTCCTTCCCTCTGTTTCCCCAGTACTGAGGCTACAGACGTGTTCCACCATGCCCAACTTGACTTCTTTTTCTTTAAAAGATTTATTTATTTATTACATATACAGTGTTCTGCCTGCATGTATGTATGCAGGCCAGAAGAGGGCATCAGATCTCATTACAGATGGTTGTGACCCACCATGTGGGTGCTGGGAATTGAACTCAGGACCTCTGGAAGAGCAGCTAGTGCTCTTAACCTCTGAGCCACCTCTCCATCCCAACTTCTTTTTCTTTATTGAAAATTTTTCGCCGGGCAGTGGTGGCACACGCCTTTAATCCCAGCACTCGGGAGGCAGAGGCAGGCGGATCTCTGTGAGTTCGAGGCCAGCCTGGTCTACAAGAGCTAGTTCCAGGACAGGCTCCAAAGCTACAGAGAAACCCTGTCTCGAAAAACCAAAAAAAAAAAATTTTTAATTTTTTTTTTTATGTGTATAGTATAACTACTTGGCTTCATGTGTCTGTACCATTTGTGTGCCATGTGCCCACAGAAGCCAAAAGAGGGATGGGATCCCTGGAACTGCAGTTTCAAGCAGTTGTGAGCTGCCTTCTGGGTACTGGGAATTGAACCCATGTCCTCTGGAAGAGCAACCTTAACTTACTCGGTCATTTTTTTTTTTTACTTTATTTTTCTAATGATATATTACAGTGCTTCTTAAAATACATATTTGCAACTTTAGGGGTTGGTATTCATACTTTATTAAATTATTGCTGCTTTACATAAACAATAGATGAATTTTACCTGCAACATATGGCATGTTGACTGTCTGCTAAAATGGAGTTTCTTATTCACCAGTTATAAGGGCCCATTGTTGGACGATGGTGCGCTGTCACAGGCAGTCTCTGCTGGAGCCACTTCTCCCGAGTTTACCAAACTCTGTGCTTGGCTGGTCTCTGAATTAAGAATACTCTGTAAACTAGAAGAAAATGTGCAAGCAACTAACAGTGAGTAAACCTTCACTTTAAAAAAATAATTTAAATAATAATTCTGAACTTCATTATTAATATCAAAGCTAGAATTTTCAGTGTTGTAGCCATAAAGAAGCATGCCAAGGCCGTGTACTCCCCAGCACATCCATATACATACACACACACTCACACACAATATGCTTTTTGATTGTTATCTTCTGGGATAAAGTAAGTCTAACTGTAAGGCCATTAGATAAAACACGTGCAGAAGCTGAAAAGTCCCTTTTACTGAAACAGAAAATTGAGAGTACAAATATGAAATATATGTGCTTTCCTTTCCTTTGTTTTATTTTAATGGGGCTCACTATGTAGCACAGCACAGACTGGCCTTTCTCATGATCTTTCTGCCTCACCTGCAGAGTGCTGAGTTATTGGCATGGGCTGCATTGTCTTTATTCTGTGAAACATGAATTGTGAGATCCTGGGTTGGTGGCCAGTAGGATTTGGAATGTTCTTCTTTTAGGACTGCCAGATTCCAGAACCGTGTACAGTATGTAAAATGTGCATTTTAATTCTACTATGTTTGGGAAGAATGGGCTACTCCATTAGGCTGCTTTCGTGGCATTAGAACCCACCATTAGGTACATCGCAACCAGGTGCAGCATCCTCAGATTATGGGATTGAGCACACTCATATTTGCCAGTTTTCTTGACATTTACCACTGTTGGTTGACTCTGAATAAGTTTGGAACCTGACACTCCACCTTCTGCTCCCTCATGCCATAGGTAAAGCTCTAATGGGTAGCAAATAAGAACATCTGTTAGTGTACTCCTGGGACAATATCTCCCCACATAATCCTATTTTGAAGCGCTCACTCTTGCTTGTGTGTGTGTGCTTTGTTTCCTGGTACTTTGGAGACACCATGTCTTGCTGAGACTTAAGCATGCCTCTATTGCTCAGGCTGGTTTGGGAAATTTTACATCAGCCTCCTGTGTGCTGGGATTACTCACCTGGCTTGTTAATATATTTAATTTGTGCAGGTTGATTGTATCCAGTTCTAGCAATGGGTAGGCGAGAAAAAGGGGGAGACAGAGAGAAAGAGAGAGAGAGTGTGTGTGTGTGTGTATGTTGGGGATAGTACCTCATCAGGGGTAGAAGAGAGAAAGAGAGGGAGGGAGGAAGAGAGAGGGTGTGTGTGTATGTGTGTGTATGTGGGGGTCTAACCCAGTACCTCAGACTAGCGCAGGACCACATCCTAGCCCAGGTCTGACCAATTCAATTAATAAAATCTAGTGTCATAATAATGATAGCAGACATTTTATTTATTCCTTGATTTCAAAGCAGTATGCACAGGTTGACTCATTTAGATCTGGGGCAGTTCTGTGCGTTAGATTCTATTAGTCTTAGACATTCCATGACAAAGCCCAAAGAAATTAAATACATTGCCCAGGGTCAGTCACATAGCCAGGATTCAATCCAGAAGTTGAGCAACCAGTGTTTTTAACCACTTTGGCATTCTGTCACTTACTGTATCAGAAATTCTAGAAACCTTTGAAAACACTGGATAGGATACTGTCTTTAACTGGGATTGTATAAAAGCCAACCTGTAAACAGATAAGACAGTGTGGTTACCCTGCCTGTGTAGAGGGAGGGCCCCTTTAGTGCAGCGCTTTCACCGCCCCACACTACCTGTCTGTAAAAGAGCCTGCAGAACTCTAGGTGACTTGATCACAACTGATGAAGCACTGGTGTTTCTTCTCTCTTCTGCCTTGTCTCCCGTTGCTATGTCTAATTGAGATCTGTGGAGCCTTAGGGTTGACAAGTCACAGTTTGATAAACGTGGTGAGAAAATGGACTTGGGTCTTGAAAATGACTCCAACACTTATTAATTTCTACCCATCTGTGATACTGAATAGAAAAGTCAAATCAGTAGAGATGACGTTCACATCCCCCTTGACTTATCCACTGAACTCAGTCTTTCTTTTACATGTTAAATTCAGAGCTGTAAGTCACACTTGCTGCCTTCCAGTTTCAGTTAACTGGGAATGTTAGATATAAGTGAGACAACTGGTTGTTTCTACAGTAATTAAACTCTTGCCTTTGTAGTTCACAGGGGGAAGAAATCAATGAGTACTTAGGGGAGGTCTCATGGAGGAGAGGCCCACTGGGCTGTTGGACGACAAAGTTTGCTAGTGGAAAAGAGTGGTCACCCTGTCATTTAGTCATAACTTAAGTAAAGGCTCAAAAGTAGAAATGAGACAGGCTTTCCTGGAACACTGATGAGAGAGGTGTGGCCCAGTAGAGCCGGTATTTGTGGAATTGGTGCATAGGTGGTTGTGATTGAATGTACTGGGAAAGGCACACGTGAACTATTGGGAAGAGTCTTTAAAAGCAGGCAGAAAGCCTGGATGGGGTATAAAGTAGGCACCGAAAAACTCTCAGGTAGGGGCGGTGAAGTGTGGCTCAGCAGGAAGAGCAGTTGCCATGTAAGCCTGGTGACCTGAGTTTGGTCCCTGCAACCCAGAAGAAAGGTGGAAGGAGAGACCCAACTCTGCAGAGTCTTTCTTACCTCCATACCTGTGTGCTCCCCTCACACATGATACACACAAAACAATAAATAGTAATTTCTAATTGTCAGGTAAGGAACCTAGCCTAAAGCACAGCACAAAGGGATTTTGCAGTGCTGTGAGGAAGGATGCATCAGGAAGAGCTGAGGCGGGAAAAGTGGCAATTTCTCCCTGTGATTGACACTGTCAATTATTTTATTCCTCCCAAGGTCCAAGTGAAGCTGAAGAATTCCAGCTTGAGGTGAGTGGGCTGCTTGGGGAGATGAACTGCCCGTACCCTTCTCTGACATCTGGGGATGTAACCAAGCGCCTTCTTGTTCAGAAGAACTGCCTCCTCCTGCTCAGTAAGTTTATGGCTACTAACTGTAGCTATGCTCTGCTTTCCATGAGTAATGTATGGGTCATTCTTGTTGTAGTTTGTTTCATTGTGACTTGAATTCAAATCCATTTCATTTTAAAAGACAATTACATTTCCCACTAGGAGCTGGTGGATGCATGCACACCAATGGTGCTGTGTTTTGATAACTGTCCCTCTTTCCTGGCCTCTGCTTTTGTGCTCCTCTGGCTGAAGTGCCTCTCCTGCTGTGACCAGTGGAGGTGCTGGAGTGCCATGGCAGTGTGTCATAACATTCTAGGCTAAAAGCACTCCTTTAAATAGATGGGCAAGACTGTAGTGGGGAGAAGCAGCGCTTATATGATGCTAATGTGAAAGTGTTTTGTTTTACTGATGGTTCTCTGGATTGGTAAATGGGGTTTGGTTTTGTTTCTAAGCACACAGGATCAGCACTTGAATGGTTACTCTACCTACTGATCATTCTGGGGAATCATTTTTATGACAAGTTCTTTGCTTCCATGCCTCTTAAAATGACACGAAATCTAAATACAGGCAGTAGACTCGTACAGAGTACTGCCTTGTTTGTATAAACTCCCAGTGAGCCCAGCAGTGATCTTAGCTCAGATTCTGGTAACATTGTGGAATTCAGTGAGGTTGTCCTATAACAAGCAAAGGCCAGGGAGTTTTTGTTTGTTTGTTTGTTTTTTGGTTTTTTTGTTGTTGTTGTTTTGGAGCTGTACTGTAGTGTCTTAAAAATACTGACACCCCAGTTTTGAACGTTTATGGGTTTTTTGGGTTTTTTTGTTTTGTTGTTGTTCTTTTTAGGGAATAAAATGTATTGTAGCTATTTTGCTTAGGCACTAAAAATTTCTGCAGTTACTCAGCATCACCTTTGTCCAGTGTTTGTTGCTGGGGATATATGTGTGCAGGGTCATGACTTGCTTTAGGTATTGGTGTTTTTATCTAGCTCTTACTCATTCATCCAGTCTCCTTGAGGCTGTGACCGGCCTAGCCACAGCGGCCCAGCTGATTCTTCCCTGTAGTATGACTTATCCTGACCAGTTGTACTTGTCACTTAAGTTATCGACATCAGAAGCTAGCCACTGCGAGTCTTCCACAGAACTCAGAGTTCAGCGTTTTCCTATTACACTTAAGATAGCCACATTGACTGTAAATCTTTATAAAGTACCTTTAACTGCTTGCCACTTCCTAAGGAGACTGTACTATGTTGGAATCAGGATCATAGTTACTAAGTTTACTTTTATGAACTGATACCTGAAGATCTTATCAAGAGTGCACCCACGTGCTCCCTTAAATAACGGAAGCAGCTAGAGGCTGCTCCCTTTTTACATCCTTCACAAGTGCTTGCCTGGCCCCTTCTTTGTCCTTGTCACTGCAGCCTGCCTTCAACATGCCTCTTAGTCTGTGACCTCTGTCACTGTAGTACTTCATGCATATACTCACTGCTGCTCTGTAATTGTTCTCATCTCGCCAAGGATCACTTCTGCCCTATCTCGATGCTAGGGTTTTCCTTCTTCCAGCACTCAGCATCACTAACCTGAATTGTTTAGCACATTCTACTTTAAGAGAAAAATTAACAAATCTCATTTGAACTAGCAGAATAGAATAGTCTTTGAGCGTCTCTGGGCCGTCTACTGGCCTTTTATGGTTCACAGTTTATACTCATATTTCAGTTAAGTCAGGATTGAATTCCTAATGGATGAAGGGGGAAGATATTTTGATTCTTAACTAGATTTTCAGTAGAGATCCCCGTTGGTTTTTGGTGGTTTTTCACTAGTGTCTCCAGTGCCTTTCTAGTGCTCTGAGCATGTCACATGAATAACTAAACTAGTTCATCCCAAATTTAAACAACCAGTGTATTGTTAAGTTATATATGATTTTCTAGAACAGGGGTTGGCAAACTTCCTTAAAAGCCCAGACAATAAATGTTCCCGGCTGCCAGACTGTGGAGCCTTAGTGGCAACTGCCCAACTCTAGTGTTTTGGCAGGAAAGCAGTGATTGGCGTATGAGAGCAAGTGTGACAGGACCCTGGTAAAAACCTGTTTACAACAGCTTTAGCTATTTCCATAGCCACAAAGTTTTACTGTTCGCATTGTCTTAACACCCAAGTACAGCTTGCTACGTGGAACCTACCAAGATTTATTAAAGCCACATGGTGTGACCTCTGCAGAAACTAGCTGCATTTATTACTTTAGAATAGGAATTGGTGGCTTCTCAGGAATGACTTGCCAAAATCATGACCCCCTTGACTTCAACCTTTTGTCCTGGGGATAGCAAGTGAGATATTCAAGCCAATCACACTTTGGTGTTTCTGACAGGATGGGATGACCTAGAAAACACTCAAAAGAGTAGAAGCCAACTTTGCTGAATACTCAGAAATCCTATGGCTTAGGTGGAAGTGTCCTAGAAACAGTTACAGGAATGTTATTCACTATTTAGTTAGGCCTTTTGCTGAATTACCTGCGAGTGTGGCCCTCATACTAGGCTAAAACAACTCATGGGGACTCAACTCAAAGGGATTAGTGACAGAAAGTGACGTGAGAGCCCAAGAGGATGGCTCCAAGGGTAGAGGCTCTTCCCACCAAGACTGACCATTGGAACGCAAACCCTGACCCACATAGTTAAGAAAACTAACTCCTGCAGGTCGTCCTCTGAACTCCATACATGTGTTGTGGTATGCACACACATAGACACACATGACAAAGTACTGAAAAGCAGAGTGATTTGAAAGTTTCATTGTATTATGGGGGAAGAAAGTAAGGAATGTGGAGAGAACGGGCAGGTGGGAAGGGTAAAGATGAAGGAGGTGACATAAGGCTATTGGAAAATGAGAGGACTTTTAGGAAGTCCAGTACCTTCACACTTAATTAAAAGGTTTCAGACCAGTTTCAGACAGTCTGATTATTGGAGTGGGCAGGGTGGTTTTGTCATCATGCTTAGAAGTGGCTCAAAGTGAAAAAAATATTGAAAATTGGCCATCTGTCTGTTTCCTTGTGCAAGATTTTTAACAGATGCCAGCCCCTGTTCTGGAGGTAGCATGGTTGAATTCAAGAATCCAGATCTTTAGGTGTGATCAACCTTGGTCTCTGGTTTCACAGTATTGCCTAATTTTAATGAACCTGTAAGCAGTGCATAAATACCTGAGTCACATAGCAGTGTATGTGTTATGTCATTAGCAGGTAAAAGTGGTTTTCATTTCTTGTTCTGTCCATTCTTGCAGCTTTAAAAGTTACGTATCCTTAGGTCTATAGAGTTGTGACTCCGGACTTACAGCTATTAACTGTAGTATCTTATTTTGAAATCTCATTTTGTTTACTTCAGCATACCTCATCTCAGAACTAGAAGCTGCCAGAATGCTCTGTGTGAATGCTCCTCCAAAAAAAGCTCAAGAAGGAGGCGGTAGTGAGGTCTTTGGAGAGTTGAAAGGCATATGTATTGCTCTAGGAATGTCCAAACCTCCAGCCAATATAACTATGTTCCAATTCTTCAGCGGGATTGAGAAAAAAGTAAGACCTTTAGTACCGATTGTAGCGTATTAAAGGCATAGTCCTACGTTTGTTTGAAATGAAGCATTAAGTTTATTTCTCTTAATGGGAACCTAATGTACATATTAATAAGGAATGTTAATAAATGAGTTTGGGGTTTTAAGTCCTAGATGCCTTAAAGAGAAATTAATATTTTAGTGGGCTTTTGTTTTTGTTATTTTTAAACATTGACATGTTTCTTTTTCAAAAATGAAACTTAATACTTTGGTTTAAAAGCTGAAGTAAGCTAGATATAATGTAAAAATAATTAAGATTCTTAAGGCCTTAATAAAATGATTGAACTTAAGGCAATTTTTACAGTTTTTACCATGATTACTGTGCTTCCCCCTACTGACTGGACAAAAAGGACATTAATAAGTTCTTTTTTCTAATCCAGTTGCTTTGGGTCTATATATTTCAACTAGCAAACTCAATTTGCTGGCAATGAACCTAATTTAGTGTGTGAAAATAGAATCATTTTAATGCCACACATTATCAACAGAATACTGATTTTTTTATATTTGTAAATAATTAGGAATAAGCAATTTTAATTTTAAAAAATGGATGAGTAAATAAAAGAAAATGGTATTTGTTGTATAAAGTTACTTCCTGTCTGAGTATCTGCTGGACTCATGTTCACCGCGGGTGAGCGCTGTGGGGCACGGCATGTGTCTGTAGTTCGTATTCTGTGTGTTCATTCACCATCCAGCTACTGCTCATTCAGTGCCCCCTGGCGTCAGGCACGGCTCCAGGTCCAGTGAAGGATCCATGCTTCTCTAGTCACGGAGGAGTGGGACCCCAGTGTCTCACCTTATGGGTCTTTGCATTTACGTTTCAAAACCGCCTCCACCTTTGCCTCTGTCAGGAGTCTTCTTCTGATGGCAAGATATGATGGGAATTGGGAAAATGAGGGAGATGTGTTATGACTTGTAGTTTTTTTTATTTATTTGTCTGTTTTTGTGTCAGTTAAAGGAAACATTAGCAAAAGTTCCACCTAATCATGTGGGAAAGCCGCTATTGAAGAAGCCGATGGGACCAGCCCACTGGGTGAGTCATTATCTTCCCGAGTCAACTTCCTAAGGAACCATGTTTTGTGTCAGCACTTGTAGCCCAGGTTGGCCTGCAAGTACTGTGATTACACCTGACTTAAATTATACTTTCCGATTCATGGTTTGCTACATGGATATCCTAAAACCATTTGGGGGACTCCATTATGGAGAAAGAGTTATTTGTGTATGACTTAGAGCACTTACCTCATAATTTGTAAATATTTCATTCACTTACTAAATAAATTGAAGTTTGGTATAAACAGATTTTTCTAATCGCCAGGTGGACCCAAACCAAAACCTGACTGAGCTGAATCAACTAAACACAGTGAACTATGGGAAAGCTAAACAGAATTTTTTTGCTTTCCATATATTATTGTTTCAGGACTAACTTTGCTGTCCTGTCACTTCGCCATCTGTTCGTAATTAGCCAGTGGGAAGGACCGTGTGTGGTGAATGCTGGGGAGTCACTCGTGAAAGCAGTAGACACTTTTCTGTTTTAGGAACAGAAGATCAAGATGAAGCCCGTGTGTAAATTCTAACTGGTTTCTTAAATTTTGCTTCAGGAAAAGATAGAAGCCATTAACCAAGCCATAGCCAATGAATATGAAGTGCGGAGGAAGCTGTTAATCAAACGTTTGGACGTCACTGTGCAGTCCTTTGGCTGGTCTGACAGAGCTAAGGTACACTAGGATAACTGTTTGTAGACACAGTCCCTAAACCCCTGAGGGGGAAACTTCCACGGAAGCCCTGCCTTCATTCCCTGCTGTGTCCCTGGCAGCTGTGTTTGTGCAAGATAATTCTTTTTTTTTTTTTAATTTTTTATGGTTTATTTAACTTTATTTTATGTGCATTGGTGTGAAGGTGTCAGATCCCCCGGAACTGGATCTTCAGACAGTTGTGAGCTGCCATGTGGGTGCTGGGAATTGAACCCAGGTCCTCTGGAAGAGCAGTCCTGCTGAGCCATCTCTCCAGCCCGCAAGATAAATCTTAAGTGGGCAAAACAGAACTGAATTTAAAATTTTGCCTGCCATTTGAACCCAGTAACATCTTTATCCTTATCTTTATCTTGAACCTTTTTAGTTGCAGTGTTTTCTGCGTCGTTCCGAGCAATAACATTTGTCTTTGAACATTTCTTTTTTTCAACAGAGTCAGACAGAAAAATTAGCTAAAGTTTACCAGCCAAAGCGCTCGGTCTTGTCTCCTAAAGGTAGCATTTCTGTTGCTCATCTTTTGGCTGCCAGACAAGACTTGTCAAAGATTTTAAGGACGAGCAGCGGGTCCATAAGAGAGAAGACTGCCTGTGCCATCAATAAGGTGACCAGAGTGTTTTCATTTTCTTTCACATTTGTCTGTCTGTTAAATAAAATGTCTAAAATACCTTTCTTATTCCATAGGTATTGATGGGCCGGGTGCCTGACAGAGGTGGTCGACCCAATGAAATTGAACCTCCACCCCCAGAGATGCCACCATGGCAAAAAAGACAAGATGGCCCCCAGCAGCAAGCAGGAGGCCGAGGAGGAGGGAGAGGTGGTTATGAACATTCTTCATATGGAGGACGAGGAGGTCATGAACAAGGAGGGCGAGGTGGACGTGGTGGCTATGACCATGGCGGCCGAGGGGGAGGAAGAGGAAATAAACATCAAGGAGGCTGGACAGATGGAGGGAGTGGAAGTGGAGGTGCCCACCAGGATGGTGGTTATCGAGAGTCAGGTTTCCAGCCTGGCAGCTACCACGGTGGCCACAGCAGTGGCTATCAAGGCGGTGGTTACGGTGGTTTCCAAACGTCTTCATACACAGGAAGTGGGTACCAGGGCGGTGGATACCAGCAGGAGAATAGATACCAAGATGGTGGGCACCATGGGGATCGAGGCAGTGGTCGTGGGGGAAGAGGTGGTAGAGGAGGCCGGGGTGGACGTGGGGGCCAGGGAGGAGGCTGGGGAGGAAGAGGAAGCCAGACTTATCACCAAGGGGGCCAGTTTGAACAGCATTTCCAACATGGAGGCTATCAGTATAGTCATTCTGGATTTGGACAAGGAAGACATTATACTAGTTGAGGCTACAGAAATTTATATTTTGCTAGAGCTCAAGTAATAGAAGCTTAGTTTCAGAATCCTGAATCTGACATCCGCTCTGAATGAGTGTGAGACCGCAGGTGGCAGGCGTACTCCTGGTCGGGACAACCATTTGTCGGTCTTCATTCGATTCTCTCTTTTTATTATTAAACAGTTTTACATAACACTGTTTATTTAAGAAACATATCTCTCCTTTCTATGAAAAACAAGATTTAAAGGCAATTTAAATTGCCCTTAATTGACCAGTAGACTAATCCAGTTAGAACATACATGCTTTTTTGAAGAAATTACTTGAATAAAATAGTTTTCATGTTTTCAATATGCAAGTTTTGAAAATGAGGATTTGCCTAGACTTTTTTTATATTTACTGCTGGGAAATCTTCCTCATATTAACAACCCGTGTGTGTTTTCCATAAACTATCTTCTGATGTCTGTTCTCCATCTATAGCTTTGCCCCTGATTGGCATTTTATTCAAAGAGGTTTTGTCACATCACTTTGTGACAGAGCTGTTGGGTTGGTTCCTATTACATGAGCTCTTTTGCAGATAGCACATTCAGTAGCCTTATCCTATTGGTGGAATACTGTACCACATGCTCCTCCAAACACCATGAACACGGCCAAAATCCATAAAGATGACAAAAGCAAACTAAGTTGTGAACTATAATATCTGTAGGTACTTAGTTAAGTATAGCAACTCAAACAGACCTGCATCCATCGAGACAGAGTTCCTCCTTCAACCTTGTTTTTACTTGAAATTTGCTAGAAGAAACAAGCAGAAATCTGCTTTATGCACGAGTTAATGCCACTGGCTCAAGCAAATACAAGTTAGTTTGCTTTAAGCAAGAGACCTTTTTGTGATGGAAGTGCACTACGAAGTCAGATCCAGACCTGCTCTGTGCAGGGGGCCCTTTATTATTGCTGCAGAAGACAAAAGCCTGGCTGAAATCCCACGACGCTTGCTGCCGGGTTTTTGTCCATGTAAACACTGTCAAGCTGTGAAAGAAAATGGCTGGAGGTATGTTTTGTGTGAGAGGTGAGCAATAAAGTATCTGTGCATTCTCTCATTGTTTGGAGAGTTTTATTTTAGCTATTTTTCACACCAAATTGTTCTGGATATTTGTGTCAGACTTATGGCCTAAGACTTTTGTTTCCAACAAGTATTTTCTTAAGTAAAACGTAGCTGTTTTCCTAGTTCAAACAAATTAGAAAAAAAATAGGTATTTCTTGAATTTACCTTATTTATAACAATATGGCTAGAAAGCTTCACTCAGTCTGTCCACTGGGTGTAGCTGTTGCTACACATCTTACGCAAGATACTTTCATATCCCTCCTTAATCTTTCAGGGGTTTTGTTTTCCCGTTCCTCCTAAAAAAAGTGAGACTTGTTTTTCTTAAAAGTGAATTCCAAAGATACTTATTAGAAGAGAAATTGTATCTTTACTAAGTGGGAATCTTTAGAAGTTAATTATAGTCTAAATATGTATGCTGTATGTCTGTGAGTGGGGGCAAATGTGTTGCGGTCAGAGGACAACTTTCAGGAGTTGGTTATTTTGCTAAAGTAGTGACTTACTAGAGTAAGGCGTATAGGGATTTCTTGGAAAGTCAAAAAGATTTTAGGAGATAGTTTTTTACATGAGCTACTAGGACATCTCTCACCCTGTGAGAGCAGCTCCCAGCCCTGGGATGTCTGAGAGCCTGCTGTTTCTCTGGGTCTTCAAAACCTGTTCTTCCTACTTTTACCATCCTTCCTGCTGCTGCTGCTGCTGCTGCCGGCCACCTGACAGAGGCTCAGCCTACTGATTGGCTAAGCCATGCCTCTGCCCTTAACTGCTGGCAGGCTGCTTCGGCTAGGTGTGCTGGCTATTCTTTCTTCTTTATTGCACCTCAGGTTGTTCCTCTAAAAGCAAAGATGATTGGAGAAACCTTTTGTTGAGTGACCATGTCCCATTGGGAGAAGGAACACAGGAGTGTGTCTCTGCCTGGCTTAAGTAAGCTGAGTACTTCTGTCACATGGCCAAAAGAGTGTTTGTGCCCATCCAAGCACACCCTCATGTTTGCACCAACCATGACCTTGTTACCTTTGCATTCCAGGCCATCAGGAAGTGAAGATGGTTGTAAGGCCATCTAGAGTTTACTAAGATAATAGGGAAAGACCTCCTAGTACTTTGAAACAATTATGGTTGTGGTTGTACCTTTAGAATTCTGCCCTCGTTTCCTCAAGGTATCTATGGTGTATTCAAGACATCCAGGATAGCAGAGTCCAACAGCTGCCAACGAGGGTGTCAAGTCCCCCATCCCCGGTGTCCACTTACATACAAGAAAATGATGACCAGAAGGGAGGCTCATATAATAATCATACCATTAGCAATAATGATGACAACACATTTAATGAAGTGTCTAACACCTGCTGAGTGGCCCAGACTAGGGATGGTCTCCAGGAGCTCTCCTGTCTCAAAACTTCTCTAAGAGATGTGAGAAGGGTACAGTTCATCCGAAAACTTAAAACACTTGGGAATAAAGGTTTGGGTTAGCTGGAATAAGGATCCAAGGATTCTGCATCGGGATACTCAATCAGAATTATGATTCACCATGAATTCCCTTAGATAGGAGGAGAAAGGTAATGGGTCAGACATATAATCTTGAGGAAATCATGGTTTATGGGACAGGTAAAAAGAGAGAGTAGGAAAAAGGCCAAAAAAACAGTGATGTGCAAGTCTAGGTTTAGTGAGAAACATAGTTACTATTATTAAAAATACTAAGCTTGACCTAAACTTGTCCACTGCCTATGTGTGAAACACAGCCCAGAGCAGCTTCTTTGTACAGTACGCAGTACCCTAACCTGACACAACTCTTAGCCAATTGCAGTTACCAGCTGGTCAGGTCATAGTCCTGAAAGACAAGGGCCCTCTCCAGCCAGTCAAGCCTCTGTGCCATACCCTTGTCTCTAGTTGTAAATATGGCCTGTACTTGCGATGGTGTCAGGAGCATCCTACATTCTGCACCATTTGGCCTGGAATGCTTTGGGGTTCTAGACTTTTCTTAATAAAGTTGCTGAACTTAAACAGCTTTGTAATAAGCATTTCAAAAACAAGGAAGGGATTAGGTTGTAGACTGGGAGACTCCTTATCTATGTTGTAAAGTCCCTTTCATATTTGTAGAATTTTGAGGACCTTTGTCTCTGTTTCGTAATCGTCTGAAATACAAAGCTGGGATATGGCTCACTGACAGTGCTTGCCTTGCATACTATGGCTGAGTTCAATCCCTGGCACCAGCACCGAGCAGTTCTGACACTGGACCACCGCAGGAGGCACGCTTCTCAGGTAACCTGAGGCAAGAGTAGCAGTTTCTGGATCCTCCTCATTCACCAAATAACCTGTCTACAGGCCCCCAATATGCCCTACATCTCCCTCTGGTAGATTGTTCCAAATTATAATGCCGTTCAGGAACCCAAGAGACCCAAAGAGTTGAAGCTGCCTAAGGTTATTCTGAGTACAAAGCAGCCTAAAGTGCAGGGTAGTTGCATGGGTTGTTGTGAACATCACTCGAATGTTCGATGACGACTATCAAAAATATATTGGGTAAACCAGGTGTGCTGGTACACACCTTAGTCCCAGCCCTCTGAACACAGGGGCAGGCAGCTCACTTGTGAGTTCCAGGCCATCCAGGGCTACATAGTGAGACCTCATCTACAAACAAGCAAACAAACATATATTGGCTGAAACTGAAGCACGTACGTGACTTCTTTCACGTTCAGTGGTTCTTAAGCTGGAGATAGTTAAGACCATTTAAAGGCAAACGCGTCAAGCATTTAGTTCCACCTCAGCCAGTGTTCATTCCATCTGCTAGCAAACAGTAAAATTACTTAAATTTGTGTTGAACTATTATCCATAAAAAACTGGAGAGATGGTTCAGTAGTTAAGAGCACTGCCTGTTCTTCCAAAGATACTGAGTTCAATTCCCAGCAACCACAGTTGTGGCTCATAACCATCTGTAATGAGATCTGATGACTTCTTGAGGAAAAGACCTCATCAACTTAGTCATCCTCATCAACTTAGACAATGAACCCCAATATGGACAAGTTCAACAGAACTGCCATATATGGGCTGCCCATGCATGCTTCAGCATTGCCAGGGCATAAATTTCATTTTCATTCATTATGCATAAACTGAAAAGCTTATAAATAAAGGCAGAGGTACTGCACCCTAAACTAAGTCCCTTCCGGAGACCATAACCTTCATGGCCTTTTGGAGTAGAAATCGACCCTGAAAGTCACTTTAGACATGGAGAAATAAGAATGGTGGTGTCAGATACTAGAAAGAAGACTAGATGTGTTCTTCAAAACTCGGGATTTTTTTTTCTCACTTCTATTAGTGCCCCCATCCTCTGTGTGTGTCTGTGAGTATGTGTGTGGGGTGGGGTGGGTGGGGGGTAGACAGAGACTGGATCCATGTAGCCATGACTAGCTATAACTATATAGCTGAGGATGACTTGGACCTCTGAACCTCTGATCTTCCTGCCTCATTTGTATCCCACTTATGGGCATCCACCACCATGACTGTATTAGTTCTGGTTCTTAATTTTGTTAGGTGATTGTTAGAAGAGTAGCCACATATTTCTGGAATCAGACCTTAACATTCATCACTGCCCCTAATGCCTCCGTTTGTACCTTTGTGACTGAGGTCCTAGCAAAGATCCGTAGCATTCTGTTGCGATTATTAGTGTTCTTCATAGACATCTCAATTGATCAGATGTGTCTGTATTCTTAACAAGCATTAAAAAGAATAATTATATTCATTCTTTTCTCTGTATTTATACACAAATGATGGGTTCAAGACAGGGTTTCTCTGGGTAGTTCTGGTTGTCCTGGAACTTGCTCTTGTACACCAGACTGGCCTTGAACTCAGAGATCTGCCTGCCTCTGTCTCCCGAGTATTGGAGCCCTGAACAGCACCATGTTTGACCTATATATTTTTGAGCTATTATTCGTTTATTTGTTTGTTTATTTAATTATTACTGTTTGTTGTTTGCCTTGTTATATGTTTGGGTCACGCACAAAATAACTCCAACACTTTCTCATATTCTTTATTATTTAAAAAATATAAGAATGGGGGCCAGAGAGATGTCCCAGCGATTATAGGCACTGGCTGCTTTCCCAGAGGACCCTGGTTCAATTCCCGGCACCCACATGGCAGCTCACAACTGTCTGTAGCTCCAGTTCTAAGGGATCTGACACCCTCGCACAGGCATACATGAAGGTCAAACACTAATGTACCTATACATATACAATATACATATACATATAACATACAAATACATATTTTAAAAGAATAATAGTGCACTGTGTTTATATAATGCTACTTAATCATACCTTTATTCATGGATTTGGAGCTGTTTCCAAACATTTCCAGATTTTTTTTTTGAAAACCTTGTATCTTTGCAATTCTCTTATGTCTAAGTATAGCTCAAGTAGTCATAAATGAGATCAAGGATTCTGGGTGCAGGTGACAGTGGACTCTGGCTCCAACACTCACTTCATATATAACCTTGAGCCATTCATTACCCTTCCATGTCCTTGGTTGCCCATCACTAGGAACTTTGGGGCTAGCAGAGATTCAATGAGCCTCCATATGTAATTACAATTGCTGCTAGTTGCCAGTCTCATTATCTTTAGAATAAATTCCCAGATACCTAATTCCTAGCTCAAAAATAAAGAACAATCTTGGTGATCCCTTTTTTTTTTTAAAGACAGGATTTCATGTAGCAAGCAACATCCCTGTCTAAAACATAGCATGGCCCACATATGCAATTAAGGTAAAAGTAACTAAGACGATAAAAAATGAAACTGAAAAGTTAACATCTAAAATGTTCCTGCAGCTCACAGTCAATATAAAAACCTAATGGTATTTTTATCCTGTCTGTTCTATGCTAAGTCTTTGAGGTCTTACATCTTCTATATTCACAGCACAAGCCATTTGGAGTAGCCACATTTCTGGTGTTCGTAGCCACATGGGCTCTTAGCTACCGTATTGGATGGTGTGGATCTAGTGCCTTATTGTCATGCACCTGTTGTCCGTTGTATCACTAGCTGAGCAAAGTGAAACTCAATCTTTTATGTTACAGATGTCTGTGTTTGACTTCTGTTTACTGTAAATTGGACTCCAGGTGCAAACCTAAGAAAACTGACAACAAACAATGATTTTTATCTGCTAGAGATTCGTACTTCTCTAGCCGGTGAGTGGGGTAGTTCCAAAGGTCGTGGTATAGTTGCCCCCTCGGTCACTGAATTCATTGTCTAGGGTGCAGCAAAATACCCTAGGACTTAGTACATTAAAGCAACAGTAAATGATTACTACTTTTGTGGTTTGTGTGGGTGAGGGGTCCATGAAAGTTGCCTGAATTCTTAAAAAAAAGTCAGTGAACAATTGTCCCATGGCTAGTAGCCGTTTGTTTTCTTGTGAGATGTCAGCTGTCGTGTTCTCCCCAGCCCAAAGTATAATTTCTAGTGTGCTCTGGGTTCTCATGCTGTTTTAATTTTGAACTTTTATCCAAAACACAAGGGAGAGGGATTAATATTGCCTGTTCTGTTTGTTGGTTTGTTAAATAACACAGCTCTGAATCCGTGTCTGCCATAGCAACTTCTGCCCACACCCTCCTGCAAGGCCTCCTGAGTGATGCTGACTTGTAGCCGGCTCCTCCTCTGGGCTTAAGATCTCTCCATGTTTTGCTTTATGTTCATTGCTACTTTTAAACTGATTTATAATAAAGATAAATGTGCCTTTTCCCTGAAAATTTTTAGAACTAGAAATATCTAAAAAAAGTTTTAAAATGTTTATCCGGAGTCACTATTTTTTAAAAAAATTGTTATATTGCATTATCATACTGTGCAATAGAAACTTAAAAAAAAAAAAAAGACTATTTAAAAGAACTTTGCCCCCAGGCACCCAACTGCTTGGTAGTCTTTGGTGTGGGAAACACCGCCACCTTGCTGGTGCTGTTACTTCCTCCCTAACTAGTCTACAGGTTCCTCCTAAAAGTATTTGCTCACATAACCATGAAGTCGCTACCATATTCAAGTGAATTGGGCTTCACTCACTGTTATCATGGTGTAACATATAGTTCACATTTCAATTTTCCTCGTTACCATAGAAAACCCGATTTATTTCATGTTTGACGCAGAGTATAACCATGGTCCCTAACATTGCATTCGGATATGGCATTTGATCAGAACTCCCCCCCACCCCCCCCTTCGACTTTGTAGTGTTTTGTTTTTGCAGTGCTCGGGCCAGTTGCTAATTGAAATGCCTAGGTGATGTTTCCCCTGTGCTCCCCCAGATGAACGCCTGACATTTCCATTCTCAGTGGACACAAATCCCATGTGACTGCCACTAAGACTAGGGGACGAGATGTGGAACTGTTTTCACCTAGAGCTCCCTATGCCCCTAGTTCTACCAACTGAGTCTGGTGCAACCAGAAGAAACCTACATCCGGAAAAGTCTTGAAAATGAAGTCGGTCCTGTGCTTACTTACCTTCTCTAGTTCTAAAACCCAAACCGGTTGTCAGTGCATGGCCCTCTTTAATTTTGAAAGCTAGTTTCTCTTTTCCTCCTATCTCACTGTAAAAAGCTAAATTCTCTTAGCCTTTTAAACATATTTATGCTTTGGCCTATTTACATGTGCACAATAAATAAATCTTTTTCCTCTAAAATAATTTACATATGGGCTGGAGAGATGGCTCAGAGTTTAAGAGCACTGACTGCTCTTCCAGAGGTCCTGAGTTCAATTCCCAGCTCACAACCATCTGTAATGAGATCTGGTGCCCTCTTCTGGCCTGCAGGCATACATGGAGACTGAACACTGTGTACATAATAAATAAATAAATCTTTAAAAAAATAAAATAATTTACATTTTACATATTCAGTTCCTTCGTCTTGACCACCTAATTTCAAATAGGAAGAGGAGACAAGTGTTAGACCAGAAGGAGGAGGAGATGATTCTCATCATACGATTTTTAAGCATTTTCATTTCTATTTCTTTTTAAAGTAAATTTTGATACAAATTTTAACTAAATAATGGCTCTCTGAAGTCACTGAAAGTGATGAAATGTCTTTTTTGCATGAAGAAACTGAATAGATGTATGTATAGATGTATCCTATCGAAGTATCTGACATGTCCTAGATCCCGTGACTATAGACAGTGGAGAAGGGGTCTAAGTCCAGTGCAAGCTGCATTCAAAAGGTATGCTCTAGAAATAGTTTGATAAGTTTTATCTTGGTTAATCCAGAATCTTTCTGTCATTCGTTTTGACAAACATTCTGTGATTCTTTGAGACTTATGAGCTTCCTACCCCAGTTAACAGTTCGGTGTTCCTATCCCAGGAGTCTGCCTTCATCATTTTCTAACAGCAAGGCTCTTAGATATTCCAAAGGATGTTACTATGGAAGTCTGGAGACATTGCTGAGGAGTCAGACCTTCAACAAAAGGCTTCAAATGCCAATTGCAGCTGCTCTGGATTAAGCAGATCAATGAAGAATCAATGGAAATAGCTAGTATGCCCTGACCTACCTAATTCACTGTGAAGACTTTGGCTTTGCCCTTCCCCTTAAAGGGAATAGCGACAAGGTACTATGCAGTACTCTCAAGTGTGGGGCCAACCCAGGCTACCTAGAAAATTATAAGCCATCCTTGGCTACACAGTGAGACCCTATCTCCCTAGTTACCCATAGAATGACACCCCCTCCAAGAAAATAAAAGTGAGGCTGGAGAGATGAGTCGGGGGTTAAGAGCACTGGTTGTTCTTTCAAAGGAACCAGGTTCAATTCCAAGTACCTACATGGCAGCTAACAAGGGTAGCTCCAGTTCCAGGGGATCCAGCGCCCTCTTCTGGCCTCTGTGGGCACTGCATGCATGTGGTGCACTTGCATACAAGTACATAAAACATTCATACACATAAAATAAGACTTCTTTAAAAAGAAGAAAATCAAGGTGACAATCTACTATAAAAAAAAGAGGTCTGGAGGAAGAAACATTTTTGTTTTTCTTTGCAATGGGCTTGTCTTATTTTATTGACTCTGGGAACTTGATGAAGTCATCATTAAAGTCACTATTGGTTGTAAGTCAATGGTATAATCAAAATTGTGAAGCAGTTCTTTATGGACCACAATTCCTCTTCGCTGCATAGATAGCCTTCATGTTTGCACAGTGCACAGGCATATACATGCTACATACACACACAGAATACACGGAGTACTTCTTTTTGCTTGTGTTTATTTTTCATTAAAGGTACATTTTGTTTCCTTATCATGGGAAGACTGGAAATACAAAATTCCTTAGGTATATGGAAACTCTTAAATATCCAAGCCAAATGGCAAGTGAAATAACTCCTCTGTAAAGAAATATAAAAAGTCCAACATTCTTTAACGGGTTTCTTTCTGATCTTTTTTCCAGGAGGGCTTCCTGTACTTAAGTTACCATTTTCTGCTTTTAATTTGTTAACATGTATTTAGCTGTATTTATGACTAGTAACAGATAGTGTATATACACAGCCCCAACAGCACTGCCCTCTGAGGTGCTTGACACTGTTAAGTGAGTTCGTTTCTAGCTTAATCTCAGCTCCTATTAATGACTTGACATACTGTTCAGTATTCCCAGTCCAAATCATTTCCCATTCCAGAGCCATTGGGGCACATTACATCAGCTCTGCCAAAGTCTGAAGATCCTGGAACTGGGGCTGGAGAGATAGCTCAGTAGTTAAGAGCACTGACTGCTCTTCCAGAAAACCCGGACTCAATTCCCAGCACCCACATGATACCTAAAGATACCAGAACCACTTAGCTTTCATGTTCTCATGCTCTCAGTCTCTAAGGACCAGAGCAGAACCACCAGTTAGTTTTTACATTGGATACATACACATTAGCCCTCAAATGTGGACCAGGGTACTTCTGTGAAAGACTGGTCAAGTGGGCATCAGATGGTCCCCTCAGTGACAGACTCAATCGCTTCAATTTTTCTTTCATTTATATTTTTATTTTTCTTAGACAGAATCTTGTTAAGTATCCTAGGCTGACCTCAGACTTGAGGGTCCTCCTACCCTTGCCCCAAGTGGAGGGACAGAGGTGTGTAACCCCAAGTGGAGGGACAGAGGTGTGTAACCCCAAGTGGAGGGACAGAGGTGTGTAACCCCAAGTGGAGGGACAGAGGTGTGTAACCCCAAGTGGAGGGACAGAGGTGTGTAACCCCAAGTGGAGGGACAGAGGTGTGTAACCCCAAGTGGAGGGACAGAGGTGTGTAACCC